>JAOTQW010000024.1:4384879-4399562 GCA_026260075.1 Sisor rabdophorus
GAAACCGGAGTACCCGGGGGAAACCCACGCAAGCGCTGGGAGAACATGCAAACTCTGCACAGAAAGACCCTGTGCCCGGGATTCGAACCAAGGACCTTCTTGTTTGTCTGTAAAGTTAATTCTATTGAAAATAAAATTATGTTATCAGGCTAATTACAAGAATAACCTACTTTCTTATATCTATATATGCTTATAAGCTTTTTTTTTTAATTTTCACTTTATTTGTTTTAATTTAAATACAAGTGTACTGTTACAGCTGGAGAGGCATGTTCAATGGCACAAAAGCAAATTCATTCTATCTGACACAAGATTTTTAGGATTGGGATTTTGTGAAAGCATAGCCCAGTTCAGTCTTCTTGTTGATTATTTTATCTTATATACTCGCCCGGCATTTTGGCTAAATGAAAGAAATTATTTTTAGAGGCGGCGGCGCAGTAGCATAGAGGTTAACACCGTTCTGGGTTTTAATCCTGGGCCTGGGGTTTGCATGTTCTCCCAGCACTTGCAAGGTTTTCCTCCGGGTACTCTAGTTTCTTCCCACAGTTTAAAAATTTGTGCATTTGGATGATTGGTGATTCTAATTGGTGATTGGTGACAGATTGGGGAAACCCTGCCTATTGCCCTATGTGTGTAGGGACCCCCGTGAATCTGAGTTTGGGAATAAGTGGGTATAGAAAATAAATAAGGGTACAACATCATCCAAAAATTATAAATTGTTACACATAAGATTCTAATGTGTATGGTAAAAAAGATTATGAATATGTTATATGTTATAAGATATGTATATAATTTGGCATTGTTTATAGGGCCCTACTTTATATAATAGAGGCATCAGGATTTCTAAGAATCATCTGTAAGTATTTGCCTGCTTTGCTGTTAGAGGTGTCATTTTAGGTGCAGATGAAAACAAAGACAAATGTTATAAATCAGTAGAGCAACTCTTATGCAGTACTTAAGCAAAGTTAGCATTCTTGAGCGAACAAAGTCCTGGGTTTGAACAGACGAGGGCTGTTCGATATGTTCGAGTGCCTAATAAATCTCTGTATAACAGCGCTACATACAGTATGCAGGAGAGGTATCTCTGTCTGACTGTAAAAGCTCTATTTCAAGCTTTTGTAATGATAAACCTGAGATGTCACAAAGTGGCATCTGTGGGTAGGTAAATCTAAATTTTAATGCCTTCTATTGAGTATTTCAGAGTAAATTGTGCCAAAATGTGCATTAATCTATATATTATGCATGTATCTATTTAAATACATTAATAGATGTATTTCACTCTTTCATCCCTTTTAGCAGAGATTTAGAAGCCTGTTTTTTTGGTAGGACCCCCATCTTTTCTCAGTATTATTATTTATTTCTCTATATAATACTTATAATATAGTGGTTAGTGGCATAATGTCATTAGCATGTTCACCTCACAACAAAAAGGTCCTGGTTTGAATCCGGGGCACGGGGTCTTTATGTGCAGAGTTTGCATGTGCTCTCTGCGATTGGGTGGGTTTCCTCCGGGTACTCCAGTTTCCTCCCACAGTCTGAAAACATTTATTAGGTTGATTGGAGACTCCAAATTGCCAATAGGATTGAATGTAACGAATGAACGAATGGCCTTGCTTCAGAGTTACATCTGCATTGTGTGGCTAACATTGTGTGCTTTAGGGCGGCACGGTGGTGTAATGGTTAGCACATTTGCCCTACAGCAGGAAGGTTGGTGGTTCGTAAGGCCCAAAACAATAATATAAGATATTTTGAAATAAAACTAAATAAAATTACAATTTTATTTATCACATACATGATTATTCATCATACAACACATTTTTATACATATCCCACCTCTGAGGGTTGGGGTCACAGCGCAGGGTCAGCTATGGTGCAGTAAGTGTTCAGGGTCTTGCTCAGGGACCCAACAGTGGCATACTAGGCAGTAGAGCATGAGCCCAGGTTTTCCTTGAGGCTTAAGCCCAGGTTATTCTGGGCTCTCATTTACAACTCAGTGTCTTAACCATTTGAGACACCACTGTCTCAATATGTAATGCAGTTCATGTATAATATTTATACATAAGTTTACAGCTTTGTTTTGTCTAGATTAACATGTCTAAAGATGGGTGGCACGGTGCTGTAGTGGTGAGCAGTTTGCCTCACAACAAGAAGGTTCAATTTGTAGGTTCAATTCCCAGGCAAGGGGTCTTTCTGTGCGGCATTTGCACGTTCTTGCAGCGTTTGGGTGCTCCGTTTTCCTCACAGTCTAAAAACATGTACATTACGTTGATTGTTGATTCTAAATTGCCCATAGGAGTGAATGTGATTGCATGTGGTTGTTTGTCAATGTGTGGCCCTGCGATGAACAGGCGACCTGTCCAGGGTGTACCCCTGCTTCTCGCCCTATTTGCGGTGCGATAGGCTCCCGCATGAATGAACATGTCAAAGACAAAAGTTTTTATGGATAACAAAAATAACATTAAATTACAGTTCAGTGGTTTTGTCGTTCACACTACATTGATTTTTAACACCATACAAACCTTAAACCACACAGCCTCCAGTTATCATGCTAACGATTTCAAAATTATCCTGCTAATTTGCCATATTTCCAAAATAACATGTCCCAAGGTATTGGTCATTTGTGGCCAGAAAAGATTATACGTTAACAGCAACAATATCAGATCGGTTGTAGCATTATACAGTGTGTGCAAATAAAACTTTTTACACCATTACACTGTTGAGACAAGACAGCTGGTTTTAAAAAAAGTGGCTGTGGATGCCAAATTTTGACCCTACCATCTGCATATTGCAGCAAAAAAATATTACTTATACCAGAAGATTTTTTAAATCTTTTCCTGTTTGGTTTTATTCAGTCAATTTGTAATCTAGATTCACGTTCCTGTTTTTGGCTGAAAAAAAGTGGAACTTGGTGTAATCCTTCAATGGCATAGTCCATCTGCATCAAAGTTTAACAAGTTGTATTACTCTTTTAATGTTTTAATTTTCTTTTTATGCTCACCAGGGATTCTAAGTAATAGTTTAATTAATCTGAGTAACGCAATGAATCCTTGACTGTTCTTCTTTGAACCATCAAATCAGAAGGTCTCTAGGTGCAATAGTATACTAGGTAGAGGGTTGACATCCATCCATCCATCTATCTTTCTATCTATCCATCCATCCATCAAGTGTGAGTCTAAATTACTATTTATCTAGTGTTTGTCAATATATGTTTTGTTTTTACTATGCTGTAGTCACCGTAATCATATTCCTTTATTTTATGTTTAATGTAAACAGATTATGCTGTAATATGATATAATGGGTATATACACATAATCTATTTTATCCAACTATGTCATTTACATTTAGAGCATTTGGCAGACACTCTTTTTCATAGTGAATTACAACTGAGCAATTGGGGTTAAGAGCTTTGCTTGGGGGCCCACAGTGGTGGCTTGGTGGTACTGGGAATTGAACTACTTTTTTCTGGTCTCAGTCCAACCACTATTGCACCCCTTCCACTATCATTCTTCAGGTGTTAGCTTGCTTCTCCTGCATGCAACTGAGGTTAATTACACAATGTGGTCACTAGATCAGCAGCAGCTCGGGGGAACTGACAGCAATCTTTAAGTAAGCAAAAGTGACAGAAAGAGAAAGAGAAAGAGAAAGAGAGAGAGAGAGAGGGCTAATCCCTAGGATAAAGTAAAGATGGTCTGATGACCATTTACTAATGTCTTCCCAGACTAAAGTTTGTCTGAATGTGTCTTCAAGTGTACTTACTGTTAGAACAACCCAAAAGAAATGTTAGCATCTCTATTTTAAAGTCAAACCTAGTTAGATCCTCTGAAAATGTGTCCTGGAGTATCATCAAGTGATTTCTTCATTCACAGGTTTGATTTACTGACAGTCGCTGACAAGGCTATATAACGCCAGAATTTGTCCTCTGTTCTTACTACTTTCTTTTGTGTTCTTCCAGAGCCAAATAAAAGAACTTCATTTGTATGCACCAAAGTGGTATTTTTCAATTTCCTTTGCATGCAACTTTAATGTGCTCTCATCTACAGCACAAAAAAAGGATGAATAAGAAAGAGAAATACGGTGTGCCATGATGTGTACTCATCTGTTCAACTATTCATCCATTTAGTAAATATAAAGATAAATGATAAAAGTAAAGAAAAGAAAAGAAAAGAAAGTGCAAAGCAAGGCATGGCATGCGACAGCAAGAAGACAAAAAAAGACAAGATTACAGACAAAGGAAAAACAGAATAGAATAGAATAGAATAGAATAGAATAGAATAGAATAGAATAGAACATGGGAAGGCAAAAAAATCAGAGACAAAAAGAGATCTTCTCTTTTTGTCTCTGATTTTATTTATTTTTTGCCTTCCCATGTCCTGTTCTATTCTATTCTATTCTATTCTATTTTATTCTATTATAAGAGGAGATAAGATGAAAAGATATGAGAAGAGAAGAGTGGAGAAGAACAGAAGAGAGCAAAGTGTCATTACACTAAGATATATGTCCATGTATATGTATGTTTTTTGAAGGTTAGAAAAGATTTACCCTGTTGTCCAGCTGAACACACAGAAGCACCACCACCACCACCACGTGACCATACAAGCATAATTATATCTCTGATCAGCTGCTCTGTGCAGAGAAATTGAAGGTCATTCTATACAAGTGAAGAGAAATGCATATGAAAAGAGGTCTATTAACCTTGGACCAGGTCTTTCCAAAGATAACCACTCAAGGAATTCTATTGGAACTAAACAAACAAACAGAAGGAAAAAGAGAATAAAATAAGACAGGGGAAGAAGGAGAAAGGGTAAAAAAGAGAAATTTGGTGTACAGGTCTGGTTTTCATTTAAGAGTTATAGTCTTTAACAAGCAAACCTTTAAACTAGTTTTACACCATTTGCTTTCTGAAATTAATTTGCCACAATTACATTTCTCACAGAATATTGCAGCAAATTCATTTTGCTGGGATCTGTAGAATACATAGTTGAATCCTTAAATGGGATTGATCGGAGGATATACATTATTTTATCAGACTTGCTGTACAGTTAATAGAAAAAGATAAAACGGTTATACATTTCTGTTGTTGGTGACAATGCATTTTCTCAAGGCATTTTAAAATGTCAGGAAAATGACAAATTGTGTTTTTTAACCAAACCTAAAAAAGGAGTGTTTTAAATATATATATATATAATTATATTATATTATAAGGAATATATAATATTAATGTTGTTATAAAATAGACACCAGGGTAGTTTGATACATAGGCTTGTTTCTATCCTAAATTGTGTTAAACTTTGGTTTTAAACTTACAAAGTTTGATTAGGTGGTCACCTAACTATCAGATCCATATGTGGTTCCTCTCCAACCTTTGCTGCAATTATGGAAGCAGACAGATGTCTGGAATGTTTTTGTTAGTTGAAGCATTACATTATTCCTTCACTAGAACCAACACTGTCTCAGCATGACAATGACTATGAGCACAAAACCCCTCTGCTCCATTATCCCATGCTGTGTTTTTATCACACAGCATGAGTGTTAAGCACAAATCCCAATATTAACAACACTGAACACCCCTAGGATAAACTGGAATGTCGACTGCACCCCAAACTTCCTTACCTAACATTAGTGTCTGATCTCAATAATGCTGTTGTAGTCAAATGTAGTCAGATATCTCACATATAAGTTTCAAATTGTAGGAGTAAGTCTTACTAAAAGAGTGGATCTTAATCGAATAGCAAAATAAAAATTAAATAAGGAATAGGATGTTTAAAATCGCCTGTTTTTGCGATGCTTAGGTGAACACAAACCTTTGGCAGTACAGTGTATTTGTTTTGTATAATATTGTGACCTGAAATAACAACAGCCACACTATACTAGTATAGTTCTGTGCTAGTTTTAGCCTTATCAGAAGTGTGAAAGTTATTACATTTCTTTAATGTCTAGCAGAATGTTCAAGAACACATGTGGATGTAAGGGTCAGGTGCACTGTAGTCACTATACTGTGTAAGGCTACAGGATAATGCAAAATAGGACCTCCACAAATACAGAAGTGAAAAACTATGAATAAAATGTTTAAACAGACATTTTTGTTCACAAGCTGTAGCTCTTGTTTATTCTCATGCTCTGCATGATCATTTGTGCTTCTTTAATCACAGATATATAGTAAGATCATTATCTGAAATGCAGAGGAGATTTCTGCTGTAGAATTTAGCTGAAATACACCTGGGGAAGCCATTTTTAGACATACTCCACAAAGTATGTGTACAGATAAAAAAGGAGTAAACAGAAGAATGATGCGTGAGGTGAGTATCAAAGGGAAGTGGGGGGTTGATTAGTTTCCCCTGGTTTTGGGTTGATTGACGTCAGCAGTCTAATTGTGGGATCAGTGAGCAGGCAGGGGTTTGGGAGCCGATCAGGTTTTTGCTCAGAATAGGAAGGACATCTGTTGCAAAGATATGGGATAGCATGAATCACTGCTGCTAGTGTGTAGCAAGGATGCAATACTCATTCTATCATTTTCAGTTGGACGTTTTGGTTCATTGTGTACAAACAGGTTTTTAGTTCATGATTTATTGCTGGAAAAGATTAAGGAGTAGCATTTCTGAAGGACATCATGATGCTAGTCTAATTGGATGGCATGCCATTTTGGCAACTAATTATTTATTTTAATAGGATGACAACACTGATAAGCTGTCTCCTGAAACACAGCAACAAAATATACAGTAAGTACTAGACATTAATTATAGATGTGTAGTTTCATGAATTTGAGAAAAAAGCTACCTTATGCAATATTTTAGCTTTCGACAAAGACAAAAAATGTCGTAATCCCTCAGGTTGAGTTACCAAAAGAGTGCAGAAAAGTGGTAAGTAAAAGCGGTCAATGGGAGTCACCTGTGTGTAGGATGGCCAAGGGGGGTGAATGCCTCAAACTCTTACCCTTTTTTAGTTTTTCAGATATCTGTAAAGTACCAGATGAGTAAGGATTTATGTTGCCTTATTGAAAACAATTTATAAAAGAGTAAAGCTAAGACGTAGTCCGATATGGCAAATGTTAGTACACAGTAAAGCTGATTAGGCCAGGCAAGAAGAAGACAAGAACCAAAACAGACAACAGATCAGGACCATAAACCATGTGGAAAAATAAACTCTAGGTATAAAGACTGTGCTAGCAATAATTGGCGATGAATGAGTGCTAATAAGCTGTATAAGAACCTGGTGAGTCAGTATTCAGGTGAGGGTGCCCTCCAGTGGCTTGCAGAAGAGTTACAATATCGTTTATGCTATATGATATGATATAAAATAGGAGTGTTCAAACTTGCTCCGGTAGGGCTGATGTCTTCAAAGTCTTCAACTATAATTAAACCCACCTGAACCAACTAATCAATATGTTGCCAGTTTTATCTGAAACCTACAGATAAAAGTGTGGAAGCAAGGTAGAGCTAAAATCTGCAGGACACCAGCCCTCCAGGACCGAGTTTGGAAACCCCTGATATGAAAATAAGTTATTATGAAACCAATTATTATGTTTAAATCTACATTTATTTTATTTGGTAGACGCCTCTTTTCGGACTAATTTACATTCGTCACTTTTATGCATTTTTAAGAGCCTTGCTCAGGTGGCCCAGTGGTGGTAACTTAGTGGTGCTGAAAATCAAATCTACATCTTGCAATTAGCAGTTCAACATATTAACCACTGTGCTACAATTTCCCAATTATATGGTTATATTTAGCTTAATGTTACATGTATGTAAGGCTAAAGCATATATCTGCATATCCCATTTTTAATTTATGCTCTATTGAACCTTTTTTAATTATCAGTTCACTCTGAGTTCATAGCTGCCTTTGAGGTACTCAATGGTTGCATATATAGATGCACTGTTTTTGCCCAGGTCAATATTTTTGAAGGTGTAAGTAGAAAACAGCCTGCCCTTGTTGTTACTTTGGTTTTATTAGTCGGTAGTAAAAGGTTGTGATGGGGTGTGTATGCATTGATGACATTATTATAAAAAAGTGTTTATTTACATCCTAGAAACTACTGCCAGGAGAGACGGCCGTAACTCACAAATGTTCTCTCTGTTTTGGACTCTCTCTCTTTTGATGCCCTGGAAGCTAATCATGTTTCGGTGCCAGGCATGGTACCTTTTTTCCATGACAAAAATGTGCTACACTTTTCATGGTTCATGCACATATTGAATTATAAATGTGTTAATAAAGCAGGACTTTTAAGAAACAGATGTGGTGTTATATATCAGAATATACCTTATATCTTAGACTTTGTATATGGTGCATTAACAACAGGAGAAGCTCAGAGACGAAACTTAAATAAACCTGGAAATCAAATTAACAATTTTGCAATTAAAGTTTAATTAAATTTTATTTTATTTAAGACTTCTAATGATACGCATTATCTAAAAGTAGCTTTACAGAAAGACGGAATACAAATTAAGAATTTGAAAGAAATTATCACTCTTTAGCAGGTTTATCTGACAATAAGAGACAGAATAACAAAAACATCCATAAAATTTTAATGGATTTGCATTTTAATAAGCAAGATTTCTGGATTTCAGATGTCTTATATACAGGTAAGAAAGTGAGATTAGTAGCACTCTTTTAAAGGGACTCTTTCAAAGGGACTCTCTTAAAGAGACTCTTTTTAATGAAATATACCTAATCTCATCTTTTTACCTGTATAAAAGACACCTGTCCACAGAATTAATCAATCAATCAGATTTCAACCATAACCAAGACCAGAGAGCTGTCAAAGGAAAGTTGTAGACCGACACAAGAATAAAATCCAGTGGTGCACCCCTCCCACAAAGTTGGGAGCATTGAATTGTCCAAAATGTCTTCAGAGTTCCTTTTACTGAAACTAAGGGGCCAAGCCCAGCTCCTGAAAAACAACCCCACACCATAACCCCCTCTCCCCCCAAACTTTACACTTGGCACGATGCAGTCCGACAAGTACTATTTTTCTGGCAACCGATAAAATAAAGATGAAAAAGTGTAATTTGTAACTCTAGAGAACGCTCTAGATTCCAGTGGCGGCATGTTTTACACCACTGCATCTGAAGCTTTGCGCTTGGTGATGTATGGCTTGGATGCAGCTGCTTGGCCATGGAAACCCATTCCATGAAGCTCTCTGTGCACTGTTTTTAAGCTTATCACATGAATCACTTGAGCTAATCACATGAAGATAATCACATGAAGGCCACATAAAGGTTGGTGGTGTGTTGCGATTGACTCTAGGGAAAGTTGGCGACCTCTTCGAACTGTGCTCCGTCTGTTTATGTGGCCTACCACTTTGTGGCTGAGTTGCTGTTGCTCCTAAACACTTCCACGTTCTTATAATACAGCTCACAGTTGATTGTGAAATATTTCAGAGTAAGGAAATTTCATGATTAGATCTTTTGCACAGGTGGCATCCTGTGGCACACTGTAGTTATACATAGTATGTTTGTGTATATAAGGAGAGGTATTGGGACTCATCCAAACGTGTCATATTCCAGATTTGGTCTACTCTTACATTATGTTAGGTTAATCTGCTTAAGAATTACTAGTGTGACATGGCCATAAATATACCCAGCGTGTGCTGGCATGGTGATAAACAATAATAAATAACTAAAACATGTAAATATTTTGATACTATTTGTGGGGGGAAAATGCATGTTTGGGTTTTTTGGTATATCCTAGCAGATCTATATATCGATCGGTAGGCTGTCTTGCTGCAATAGTCTGTGTTGATAGTGTTACCAGTGTTTAAGGCAAAACATCTGTTATGCTACTTGCCCAAATTTCATTTATTATTTCATATATATATCATATATTATGAGTTCTGTGTTAAATTTAAGTAAGCTACCCACCCGTGTTCCGGACTGCACTGTAAACTATTTATCAAAGAGGTTTAAGGAAAAAACAGTGGTGAACTGGTAACAGGGTCATAGGTGATAAAGGTTCACTCGAGGCTGATATCGATAAGGGAAGCGAAGGCTTGCCCATGTAGCTCGATACAACAATCACGCTTCTGTTGCTCGAATTGCTGCAAAATTCAATGCTGGTTTGGATTGGAAAGAGTTGGAATATACAGTGCAGAAAGGACTGCATAGCTACAGATCATTCAGCATGCACATGCTGACCCCTGTCCATTTTGTGGATAGCCATGCCCGTGTGTCAGTGACCTAGGGAACATAAAGCACCATAATGCATAATGCACTATAGAAAGTGGTCATGATGTTATGCCTAAAATGAATGTAATATTTATGCAGATTTGAGTTATACATATAGTTATGTTTGTTACAGTTGAACACATTAAAGTGGCATTTGAATAAACATTTTTAATCAGATCGATCGGACCGTATTTAATGCTTTTGTTGCTATTTAATGTCTTTAATGATACTGTTTTTGGCAACACAGCCATTATCAGTGCTTATCAATGCAACCACATTTATGCCAAACTGCACTTTATAAAAGCATTTAGAATGCATTGTGTAAAGGATTTATAGGAAAGGTTCCAATTATATGACTCTGTTTTGACTCCTGGGTAAGAGTATGAAAGAGAGAGATACAGGGAAGCAGAGGGGAAATGCTTTCTCGCTGACATATTGATGCTCACTTTACTGATCTTAAGCCATCTGTCAGGCAGTGCAGATTTTATGATTTGATTAGAAGAACACTCAGTAAATAACTGTCATTATGCAACCAAGCGGTAGTTCAGAACCCTCAGGCTGCTTTATTTTGCGCTATATATAATAATAAATATAACTGATTACTAGACCATTTTGTGTGTGTGTGTTTGTGTTTGTGTGTTTTAATACCACAGTGTGTATTAAGCATAATGTGTGATAAAGCTCCAGTTTCCTGCACACTGTGGATGGCCTCAAGGTTTATTAAGAGGTGCTTCTAATCAAGTCGCTTTAAAAAAATAAAACCTGCAATTCTTTCTAGTTCATCCCTACTCATGCATTGTCATTCGCAATACAGCCCACATCAAACACTGATGTGATTTCATCTCCCGAGTGTGCTCTGTACAACAGATGGAGTGTATGTTGAGAGTTACTGAAGTGCTGTGCTTCAGCAGTTATCAACTTTTTTAGCTTTTTTTTATCAACACTGGAATTTTTTTACTGTATTTCACAACAGGCCAAGGATAACAGACACAACTAGAGTTTGAAATGTGGAATGAAAATATGAATTTCTTTTCGTGGCAATTGCAGGTATTTAATAGCCTTTCAATCAAATTTTAAAATGAATTAATAGGAAATTCTTTATTTTACAAATTAACTTGAATTTACTTTTATTTGTAGCTTTTCTCTGTTTGTCTCTCTCTTTTTCTTAACTTAAAAAAGTGATCAAGTAACATGATGGTTTGTTATCATCATTTTTGCCATAGGTATATACAATTAATGCTGCTTGACTAAAATATTTAACAGCACAACACTTGATGCAAAAAAGTATTTCAAAGGTTTCATGATGTAAATATTTAATCTTAAAAATATTAACTGAGTTTATAACGCGTTTAATAATTTACCTTTTAAATATTAACCCTGTTTAAAGTTTTATGTTTTATAATAAAACGTCTTGGTTTTCAGCTAAGGGTCACTTTACATCTGGTCCTTTACTACATTTTTTTGTGATGGGATCACTATCTTATCTAAACATAAACAGAAAAGTACAAAACTGAGCTTAAACCCCTTCAGGAGTTAATCAGGGACATGTTTCATTCAAAGTATAAATGCATCTGTCTTTTTCAACCACATACGTCAGTCAGGTTACCTTCTAGTCTGAAGTAGGTCAGTCACGATTTGCAGGGTCACACAAAGATATTGGAAGGTCTGGCAACTCATTCAAAAACAGGATAGACAATTTTCCTCCATTAACGTAGCCAGAATTATATTTTTCTACCAGTGTAGACTGAAAGTGACCTTTGATGTGTATCTATTGATGCAAGCTTTCTCTTTTTTTTTCGGGCAGCATTCCCAAATGCAAATTGTCTGTATAACTACAGTAGGTGCCATTTCAGGCCAGCCAAATAATGATTTTGCATGTTGCACAGCAGTGGAGCTCAGATTTATATCCATTTTGCTGAGCCACATTTATGTGAAAATTGAACCATTTCAATAAACTAGATAGCTACTTTTTGTTTCCGGTGTAATGTGGGTACTGTATAACACAGTGAATTGTGTAATGAAATGTCTTTTTGATTCTGTGGGATAACTTGAAGTTCCTGTCTTTGCTATCCTTGACTGACTTATGTGCAAAAATGTGTGAGTTGTGTTTCATATTACACATGCTGGGTGAAAAAAAACTCGAGGTGACATGTAATTTCTATGACTAGTAGAGCAGAGAATATAGATTTGTCTTCCTAATAGTTGAGGCAAAATTTGCCCAAATCTTAAAAGATATATTATATTTTAAAACTTTTACATTTCACATTTGGTCAGTGTTATGAGGGAATTAACTAATAAAATGTCCAGCAGGGTGTGATAATCCATCTATTTTCTGTTTGCCTTCAAACATTTATTCCAAAATTTTGGCTTGTCATATATCCAATAGTTCAGGTTTATCTTTCTTGTTTCAGATTTCATTTATTTGTTCATTTATCTTCTATACCCGCTTATTCCCTAACTCAGGGTCACAGGCTGTGTATGCAGGGTCACAGCATACATAGGGCAAAAGGCAGAGGTACACCCTGAAAAGGTCGCCAGCCACACACAAACTACTGTGGGCAATTTAGAGTCACCAATCGACCTAAGGTAAATGTTTTTGGACTGTTGGAGGAAATCAGAGTACTATATGTTTATATCAGCAATACCATAGACACCATTTTTTAAAATGTTTTTTTAAAGGAATTCAAATTGTATAATTTTTATTTAAATAATGGGTCTTTTATATATCATTTACATTTGTTTTATACCTAACTATGAAAAGTTAATGACAGCGCTGTGGCATAGTGGTTAGCACCGAACAAGAAGGTCCTGGGTTCGAATCCCAGGCACAGGGTCTTTCTGTGCATGTTCTGTGCAGGGCCACACATAGACGAATAACCACACACTCAGACTCACTTCTATAGGCAATTTAAAGTCACAGATCAACCGAATGTTCTTTGACTGTAGGATGAAACCAGAGTACCTGGAGTACCATGCAAACTCTGCACAGAAATCGGGTTCGATTCCCAGGCAAAATGTCTTTTAGCGTGTGTTTGGGTTCTCCGATTTTCTCACAATCCAAAAACATGTTCATAAGGTTGATTAGTAAATTTAAATTGCCTATAGGTACCTGCGATGTGTGCTGCGATAGGCTCTAGCAGGAAATAAGTGGGTATAGAAGATGAATAGCACCTTAACTTTGTGAGCACACTCTGGCTCTAAAGAGAAGTAGACACAGATATCCTAAAGACCTAAAGACAACAAAATTTGGGAGCATGGAATTCCAAGAATTGTCTTGTTCTGATGAATCCTTCCTAAGTTCCTTTAACACCACACCATAATCCCCCACCAAAACTTTACACTTGGCACAATGCATTCATACAAAAACTGTTCTTCTGGCAAACGCCAAACCCAGACTTGTCCATAAGATTGCCAGATAGAGAATCGTGATTTATTACTCCAGAGAACGTGTCATCACTGCTTTACACCACTGCATCCAAAGCTTTGGATTGCAGTTGATGTATGGCTTGAATGCAGCTGCTTAGCCCTGGAGCCCATTCCATAAAGCTCACTGTTCTTGAGCTAATCTGAAGGCTACATGAAGTCTGGAGGTCTGTAGTAATTGACCCTGCAAAAAGTTGTCGACCTCTTTACACTATGCACCCCAGCATCCACTGACTCTGCTCAGAGCGTCCCATTCTTTCGCAAAGTTCGTAAAAACACACTGCAGGTGTGTGTTCATTTTATAGACCTGTGGCCATGGAAGTGATTGGAACACTTAATTCCTATTATTTGGATGGTTGGGCAAATACTTTTGGAATTATAGTGTATGTAAATAAACCATTACTCTTTCAAAATTGTAGAAAATTTTTACCTAATTTGCATAAATATTCATTTTATTTTAAATTATTCTTTAATAATACTGTTATTTGTTTCTCTGTGCCCATGCTTTGGCAATAGGAATGTGCATATTTGTCATGCCAATAAAGCACCAGAGAGAGGCTGGGAGAGAGAGTTGAGTGTTAAGGCAGCAGTGTTTGGTATGTAGTACTGGTCATCTCTAACACTACATTAATTGAGGCAGGTTCGGCCCAGTGCTCATTAAAAATAAATAAAGATAAGTGCTCATCTCTGCTTATGACCAATACAATCAAATTCCCTCTCTCTGACTTATACACACACACACACACACACCTGAGATCATCACTGGTTTATCTAGGTTTTGGGGTGAATTATAATAAATATTGGATGCCCCTCTGTTGCCCCTTCCTTTTTTTCTCCCTGGTTAAAATGACCTCATATTGTAAAGCAGATGTTAGCTGACAGGATTCGTGTATTATCCACAGATGTAATTTATATCATAACATGATTTCATTATAGCAATTGTAGCAATATCTAAAAAAACCTTTACTTAACGCTGTCTAGAATTGCATACTCTTTCCCGCAGTGTACACCCGAACCTTTCACCTCAGTGGAGACAAACAATTGTTACATGCTATATATATATATATATATATATATATATAGATAGATAGATAGATAGATAGATA
>JAOTQW010000024.1:4427055-4445002 GCA_026260075.1 Sisor rabdophorus
TCAGTTGTAAGTCACTCTGGATAAGAGCGTCTGCCAAATGCTGTAAATGTAAATGCTGTAAATGAGAACATGCAAAATCAGCTTAGAAAGACTCGGAAATTGCCCTTAGTTAAAATCTGTTTGCTACATTTTTCTATTTATGGCTAGCTGTTTCATAAGCAATGGCACATGATAATAAGAATGCTGGATTGGAATATATTTGTCAAATAACTAATTAAATCTTAGAAATCATTTGTGTATCCAATATAGTGTATATATGTAGCACATGTTTTGTTAGCCTGTATCTCATATGATTTTTTTAAGACTCCTTGGAAGGCTTGGAAGTTTGCTTCGGGCTAAAACCCATAAATTTAGTTAAAACATAACTTTTTTAGCTACTAGACAGACATCAGCAGTAAAGTCTGGCACATATTGAATTTTTTGTATATAAAAGGCATCTCATATGTGTATGTCTGTGTTTCTCACTACAGCAGGGCTCCCCAGGTGAGGGGCAACATCTGAATAAGACAGCATCAATAATAGAGAGCCAACACCACCACCTGCTGCACTGCCTGGAGAAAACAACGGTCAGACACACTCACTTACACACTCACAGACACACACGCACAAATTCTCACTATTTAATAACTTAGTTGCATTAAAAGAGACAATTATTTATTGCTTCATACTAAAGAGGTGATATAAAAGGCTTTGAATTGGGCTGGTAAAAGCTGTCAGGAGAGCAACTGACAAGCTCAGGATGGTGCTTAGTCTTTAGAAGTTTCAGAGGGAGTCTGCAGAGTGAATTTATCTAGGCTTTTCTTTCCACCATCACATATTAACAGAAGATTAATCACAGGCTATTCGCTCCCAGATTGTTCAGTACATGACTTCAAAAACTTTAATTAAATGTAGAGTGTTTCAGTGAAGCAACAGGAGGAGTGTAACTTGCACACTTTGTTTCATACTGGTCATGCTGCCATGTTTTAGATCAGCTGTAGAATTAATGGAATATGTGATTGCTCATTAGGGTGTGGCTAAGAGTCGAATCAACCCTAAATTAATAAACAAGCTCAATCACCGCTCAGCAATAAACACCTTTATCAAGAGGTGAAATATTTATCCTACATACGCACACATATAGCTAATTACCAAGACCCTCTATAACAATTTAGCCATATACAACAAGAGTATCTAAACCAAGGTAGTAAGTCTACTGCTTTATCCTGATGCACCTCTTTACCTTAAAGATGTGTTGATACATACAATATATATTGATATGGCTACCTGTTAGTAAATTCAATTATAATTATATTGTATAATTTAAAAAAAGATCAACCACCTCTAACCCTTATAGTTAATAAATTGTCTTTTTGAATTCATGATTTGAGGCAGTCATTAGCAAAATTCTGAATGAAAACAGTACCATCAGCTCCTGAAATAACAAATGTAGCCATACTTTATCTATTTTGTATCATTGTATCAAATTTTCCAAAATATGTGAATATTGATGGTCTAGAAACAAACTGCATCCTAATTCCCTACCATTCCTTTCTGTTATAGAACCATGAGTTTTTGGATGAGCAGCTGTTTGATCAGAGTTATTTGGAAAGCGGCCTGCAGCGTTTTCCATCGCAGAGCTCTTCCCTTGCCAGCCAGGAGGGCATCATGGGATCCTGCTGTTCCCGGCGAGCAAAGAAAAGCACTCAACCCACTAATGCTGCACACACACACCCTCTCACTCACACACATTTACATACACATGCTCATAACTTGCAGGAGCTCAGCGCCATACACATCCAGTGTGGACAACAGCATTCTCTCACTACCAGGTAACGTTTACATACATTACATACAGTGTTCAGTTTTGCCAATGCGTACCATCCTTTATGTTGTACTCTTTATTGTGTTATTTATTATTAATTTTGTATCATTTTATAAGATGTAACATGTAACAATGATACAATCATGTAACAATGATACAATTAAATTGTAAAATGCCACTAAAATCAGGTGATATTTTATATGAATTTGAGTCATTTTGGTTTACTCCCTATAGTAAGTATTAAAACTTTATATTTGAATAATTACCTTGTTTACATAATTACTGATAATAAATATTCACTAAAATCCAATTTACTGATTTATAATACATTTATTGTTTTCTTTAACAGTTGAGTTTAAGATCAAAATTTTTTTATATTTTAGTTTTCAATATTTTAGACTATTTACAGTTTTGCATGATTAACATTTTAATATTTTATATTTTTTTAATAAGCATAACCACTTTTTCACCACTGGGAAATTTGACAATATTTCTATGCTACATGACTTAATTGCCGAAAAAAGATTAAGATAAATGCAGTGAACTAATTACACCTTCTCTCTCTCTCTCTCTCTCTATCTCTTTTTTTTTTGCTCTCGTTCAAACTTTAGTCGTTCCAGTCTTAACATGATGCCAGATGAAACAGGAAGTCTGAACTGTAAAAGCAGCAGTCACGTTACAACAGCAATCATTAGCATTCCGACCCCACATGCTAACACCTCTCCCAGCAACCCAGATGTTCCGCCCAATTCCACCACCAACTCCACCACTGGTGTTGTGAAGGTCTCTGCGCTGTGATGGTCATGAGCCAGAACCAAGTGAACGTCAAAGCAGGGAGAGGGAAAGAGCACTCAGGATGTGTAAACTGTAGAGTAGCCTGCCCCTTGTGGACAGTGGATAGCATGATCTCCTGAACAAGAAATCCAAGGGAAACAAGTGTGTGAGTGTGTGTGTAAGAGAAAAGAGAGAAAATTGTAGAGAGAAAACGTAAAGAGAGAAATAGAAGAGCCATAATAACTTGATCAATCCATCACAAGATTGATTTGAAGAAGATGTCCAGAGGCACTCTGCATCAAGCACTTTTTTATTTTTTTGTCTTGATTGTCTTGTATTGTGTCTTAAGCAAGTGATGTTTTGTTAACTTTAGAGGCAACAACTTCAGCAAATGCTAAAAGCAACTGTCACCTTCCATGTTGTCTAAATTAGGACACTGAGAGGCATTTTATTACTTCTATTCAACCTATACAAATATGTGAAGCCAAATAAACAGCTATAGTTGATTATACTGTTTTTAATATAAAAAAGACATCATTGCAATTAGTAATTTATTGCTAATTAGCTGAAAAATTACCATTTCAAAAAAATGCTTTCTTTGTTGCTTAACTCAATGGTAATTGTTTATCATCATATACATAGCAGATAATCATTTAGAAAAAAGAATAAAGACAGAAGTAAAAATAAAACATTTAAATATGAGCATATTTCCAGTTTTTGCTGTTGTTGTTGCTAATATCTATATATTAGTCTATAATTATGTCATTGATCATGCAGCCATTAAGAAAAAATGAAAATCGATCCACAACTGAACTCTGTTAAGACAAAAAAAGAGTAGAGTTAGCCTGACAAAGAACATGGAATGTTTGTGTGATTGAGTAAGTAAGTATGTTTCTGTGTTCACTACTGTAAGATTTAAAGAATTTGAGTGTATTTGATATGTTAAAATCTTACCATAGGTGTGTGTGCGTGTTCGTAAGCACTCTGCGTGCCTGGAGCCTTTCACACAGTATGTGCCTCTATTGGGGGAAGGATTTTATTTTCCTATTTTGATTCAATTCCCCGCTTTACTTTTTTGGGTCTAACATGGTGAGTGGACAAACAGTGTCAATCCTTAACTGGTCAGTAATAACCGTGTAAAGCTGAACCAAAAAACTATATAGATAAAATAGGTATTTAAAATATCTGTGATTATAAGCACAAGGCATTTGCTGAAAATTTGTGAGTAGGGTACGTACTAAGCCTTGGTCCATTTGTGAATATTGTTAATAGGATATTTTGTAATATTTGGCCATTGTTTGGCAAACCGAGTGCAGCTGCCGCCTTTTTCCTCTTTCACTGTGTTCCAGTGCTGCCCTGTCTGCTTGTGTCTCTGAAAAAAAAACATGCTTTCAATAGTGGGTTTGGTCCTAAGTGTTGTTTTCTTTCTTCCTTAGTGTGCATTTTATTGGAAAAAAGTAAACTTTGTTGTGTGTACTTGTGTATTCTACCTGCATAGAAACTTTTGGTGTTGCCAATTCTCTGTGTTGCTTTATTTTCTCTCTTTCTTTTTTGAAAAACAAACTGTCTTCAATAAGTCATGGTTGCCATGGTGTCAGAGAAAGAGTTTTAAATGGCATGTTCATGGACCAGACATTTTCTTCATCACTGTTTCATCGGTCCCTGTTTTGTCATGATAGCCATTTGTGGAAAAAATGGCTTTGCCAATATTAGTGTATATTGTGTATTTTGTGCTTTAGGACAAGAACAACTAACTTGTGTCATGTTTTATGTTTTTATTTCTTCTAAAGTCTAAATTGTGAAAGGCTTTTTTTAATGCCCTGGATCTATTACTTTAACTAATCTGTATTTATGTGATATGAGGTTCTGGCATTAGATGTTGCTGGAAAAACCTATTCACCAGTTTTAAATCCTACCTTCTCAGGATGCATTTACATTGTAGGCCTTGACAATTTCATATTATGACTTTCATTAATTTTCTTGTATGAAATTACTCCTCTGATTCATTCCCACATCAATGTGATGGACAATAAAAAAAATACTTGTTCACTGTAGATGTAATTCAATTTTTTGTCTAAGTTGGGGGTGTGTATGTTGTTTTTGCTCAAAGTTTTATTCTTTTTTTTATGCATAACTCTTAAGTCACAGAATTATGGCAATTAGTCAACAGGTAGTATTTCTATACTCAGGAAAAGGATAAGCCTAATTGGCCTAGTAGTGGTGCTGTAGAGCAACATAAAATACATGCCCTTAAACCCTTAAATAATTCTATCCCATTTTGTACCTAATATATTATGCCCCAGAGATTTATAATTATGCTTAATATGCTACATCTAATCTTTGTATTTTTTTGTTATATCTAGAAAACCAGCATCAAGATACTTAGCAAAGAGATTTGTCAGCAGTGTGGCCATCACTGGCCAATGTAATAGTCTATCAAGCCTAATTTATTAAACAGATTATAAATATGTAAAATGTTTGTAGGTTTCTGATGAGGTCTGGCTCGATTATTTTTAAAATATTATGCAAGTACTGCACAGCAAAAAGGACCCAGGTTCATCCCCTGTGTGGAGTTTGCAAGTTCTCTCCGTTCTTGTGTGGGTTTAGTCTGCGTACTCAGGTTCCTCCAACAGTCCAAAAGCACGTATTTAGGTAGATTGGTGTTTCTAAAAGAGCATGTGTGATTGTTTGTTTGTGGCCCTGCAATGAACTTGTACCCCTGCCCTTTAATGACAGCACTAATGACTACAGCAGATCACCCCTATGCTAATTAGGAATAAGAGGGTATGGACTACAGTTGAATGGATAGATTCCCACTGTTTCTGCTTTCAACAGGCATTTTACACACAAATAGAACTAAAACTGTTTTTAGTTCCACAATTATTATTTGATTTACATGAAACATTTGGTCAGCAATGTAAATGCAGCCTTAATACTGTTTTGTTTTTGTTGTTTTATTACAATTTTAACTTACTAACATGATTTATGCCCATGGGATTTATCACATGATAACTTCTTGTATAACTAAAACTGTGTTAAACTATTCTGGTTTTGTTAAAAAATTTATTTGAAATAAAATATATTCTCATTGTAACAATGATCTAGTTGGAAAACCAGCATAAAGTTTAACTGTTCTTACATCAGAAAATGAGAAATATTATAATTATTGTTTTATGACCATTGGTTCCCGGTGTCCGACTACTTAGACTTACACTGCCACGATTTACCGCATTACACTAATGTGGGTATTTCTTCAATGCTTATTTATATATTTAGAGAAAATGTAAGCTTTCAGAAGAGCAAGAGCATCAAGATCAAAACTAAATGTCTTTTTCCGAAGGTTCTACGATTATTTTAAGCCATGGTATCTAAGATATAGCCATATACAGAGACAGGAATAATTTACACATTCATTAAACATTTACATACATTGTTTATGCTGGTTAATACAAATACATTTACAAATTCATTTCACTAGCAAATTTAGTGTGCAATTATACATATACTCATGTCAATTTAATTTGAATAAACATTAGAAAAATATATAAATGTATAAAATAATAAAGGAAATAATATAACAAGAATTAGATAAACCCTATAGGTTAACACAGCTCTACAAAGCATTTAAAGTGTAAATTGTGGTGCGTTGTATGAAACACATACTTATTAATATAAAAAGAAAGAAGCACATTTATATTTCTTTGTTTAAAAATAATGTGAAATTTATTTGTTATTGTTATTATCAAGTACATTCCGCAGTCTTTGATAAAAGATTTCACTATGAAAACGGTTTGGCAAAATAAAGTAGTTTTGCAGAAGAGATTGGTGGCAGCTACTTATTAAGCTCAGTCTAACATTTTTGGGGTCAAAAGGAAAGCCAGATATGTAAAGTGTTTAGAAAAAAAATCATTTCTGATAGTGATAACAGGAAGATATGTCTTGTTATTTTAAGTCATAAAATGTTGTCATTCATCTGCTTTGCAATTACTACTTTCCCAATTTAATGTATCAGTGTTTATTTCACTGTTTCTTTATTGCTTTAGCTTTTTAGGGAATTTTTCCTTATGCTTACTTGGCCTTTCCTGTCAGTTGCTAAATATAATTTATGATCTTGTCTTGTCACTACTGTGAAACGGCTGATAAAAGATCTATATATGTCACTAACCTATTTGTTGTCTGTGCAATTTTTTCATTCAGATATTATTTAGAGCTGTAATCCATCAATCAAAAGGGGTCTTTTAATGTTAAGATTTCGTTTTGACTTTGGAGAACATTATGTAAATGTTATTACATTGAAAATATGAGTGTGAATACATGTAGATAACAAAGTTTAAGGTATAAAACAAAAAGTTTCAAATGTATCTACTTTGTTTACCTTATCAAAACAGGTTTATCTAGATTGTCCCTGGTGACTATTGTATGCCTTTATTCCGTCTTGGTACCAAAATCTAATTTTTCTTGGTTGAAAATGGAAATTAGTTGTTGTTTGCTTCAACAAACAAAATATATTTGAATCTGCCCTGTTCTTAGTATTCACAAAGTGCCTGTATTCCTCTGTTTCAAACTTTGTTTAATACTGTGTTATTACACTGAAAAAGCATGCAGGCATTAACAAAGCCCAACCCATTGTGGTATCATGTGAGCAATAATTGGGCCAAAAATTAGGTTTCTGGAAGATCTGTTTTGAGTTTCCTGAAATGACTATGCCATCTCATTTATTTATCGCCTATAACCGCTCATTCCTGAACCCAGGGTCACGGAGGGTCTGCTCGAGCCTATCTCAGCGCACATAGGGCGAAAGGCAGGGGGGTACACCTTGAACAGGTCGGCACTCCATCGCAGGGCCACATACAGACAACCACACACTCACATTCCAACCTATTCGAATGTAAATGTGAAGGTCCTAGGATTCGAACCTAGGACCTTCTTTTTGTGAGGCGACTGTGCAAACCACCGTGCCGCAGCTATGCCATTTGGTTCATCAATAATTAGTTCTGAAACAGGAAACCATAAAGAGTTTCTACAGCCCTTTCACTCTGTGTCTCAATAATAGAGAACAACACAGACCATAAATGAGTTTTCTCCATGCAACCCTCTTGTAATGAGCCATGTAAGCACCCTGGGGTTTGATTGTTGTATGCTTCCGTGTGCTCATGCTTTACTGGTACAGCAATGTGGGCAGTGCAGGCAGCTACCCATTGCTTGATTACCTGGGCAACATGGTGGTTTCATATGAAACTTTCAAGATGCTTTACTATTATTATTACTGCGTTGACTGGCTGATGTGTGGCCTAAGTATAAGTCAGACTTAGCCAATCAATGCAGCACAACTCACCATCATAAAAAAGGAGAATATGACCTGTAGAAACAATGTGGCTAAAATATCTAAAATATTTTCTTTGAAATTTTCTTCTGAAAATGAACAGCCAGCATTTAGTGGCCTTTACCCTGCAGCTGCAGAGGGCTGGGGAAAGAAATTCATTATAAATGTTGACCCATTAAAGAAGTTGAAGTGCTGCTTGAGCAAGGGAGTATTTTTATATGGATGACAAAACTGGGATGACATAGAGTCACAGAGGATGACATACTCTCTCTCTCTCTAATCATAGCATTAGACTCAAAAATTTTACAAGAAAGTTTATTTTATTCACATAAAACATTTAAATTTATATTTTCTTATAATTTAGCAATTACCATTGTCAAACAGTATTGGTGTAGTGGTTGGCACGGTCGCCACAAGAAGGTCCTGTGTTCGAAATCCCGGACATGGTGGTTTTCTGTGTAGAGTTAGAATGTTCTTCCCGTGCTTGTGTGCGTTTCCTCCCTTAGTACATTAGGTGTACCACTGTACATTAGGTGTACCCCCCCAGGTTTAGACATTTAATAAAAAAGAAAATCTTTTGGGAAGCTTTAGCCTTTAGTGCAGCAAACAACTCACCATCATTAAAAAGAGTAAAAGAGGACATAACAAAATTGTCTAAATATCCAACTCTGTGCATCCTTTTTGTTTGTGCCCTGTGTTGTGCTTTCATGTTTACATAATAAATTTGGTAGATACTGCACAAATTGAATGTTAACCAGTTTTTCTATGTTCAAGCATTGCAAAGGATGTTTAATTAGGCTATGACACCAAAATAAATTCCCTGTATGTGTAAGCATATTTGGCAATAAAGCTCTTTTTGATTCTGATCTTGATTAGGCTGATTAACATCATCTTCCGCCTTTAAAAATGTTAGTAATCTAACTCTGTCTAAAACCATGTTGCGAGGATTTTACATATGTAGTGGTAAAAGCAATATAGGAGGACATCTATGGTTTAACAAAATATTGAGTTACTGGGTTTTTTTTTATATCCTTAATATCATCATAATTGTCACATTTCATTTGTGATGCTTCATAAAGTAAAGCTATGAGATTCTTAGTTAATCAAACCAGTGCAAAGATCAAATAATTGTACAGTGAAAAACTTTGGTAATTACTCCCCAACTGAACTATGACTTATAGCTGATTTTTTTCGATCAATCCAACTAAAATGCTTTATAAATACAACTATACAGCAATTTTCCTATAAAAAAAGTTATCATTAAAATGTCTTGGCTTAAAAAAATATCCTTTAAAAACCCATAGGTCCTGTGTGAACTAAATTGAGTCTTAATGACTGCCGTGGTAAACGAAAGTTACTGCTTTTTAGTTTATAGCTAGAAAGATAAAAGTAAATGCTTGTTGCTCACCTGAAGATTAACGCTAAAAACTTTAAAGCTGGAACTTAACTAGGACCGCTGGTGGACCTTATATTATCCTTTACTCTTCTTTATGATGGTGCATTACGTGCAATGCAGTGATTGGCTGCCTGTCTGGCTTTTATTGTTAGGCCACACCTACGGCCATGTGCTCTTATGATCTTTGTGGAAAGCTTTATCCACGCAGAAGTATATCAAGAACAAGGTTAACCAGCCAGAAAGCTTTAAGATGATAC
Organism: Sisor rabdophorus; assembly: GCA_026260075.1. Classification (NCBI taxonomy): domain Eukaryota; kingdom Metazoa; phylum Chordata; class Actinopteri; order Siluriformes; family Sisoridae; genus Sisor; species Sisor rabdophorus. The sequence goes on from JAOTQW010000024.1 coordinate 4,436,610, forward strand.
AAAATAATTGTTTCATATAGCCGAAAATGTAATTATGAAGCTTTTATTAGTATTGTTTGTTATTAATACAGGAGGACTCTACACAATTTTTTTTAAACACGAATGTAATTTTTACTTAGAGTTAGATATCTTCTATACCCACTTATTCCCAAACTTAGAGTCACGTGGTCTGCTGGAGTCTATCCCAGTGAACATAGGGAAGAGGCAGGGGATACACCCTGAACCCAATCCATCACGGCGAGTAAGTCTGAGTGTGTGGTCTATGTGTGTCCCTGTGATTGACTGGCGACCTGTCCAATGTGTACTAGGACAATAAGAGCTAGGGAATAAGTGGGTATAAAAGATGAATAAATGAATGAATGAATGAATAATTAATTAATTAATACAATTAATAAAAAATGTGTTTGAATGATGAAAGGATCTGTCTTTAGGTGTACAGGGCAGTTATCAGGACATGGACTTTGCAACAAGCTTCTTAATTAAACATCAACATGAATAAGTGCAACCCCAAACTCTTTCTGATTAGTTTCTAATAGTGTTAAACATTTATTGCTTTAACAAGAGATCATTCATATATCAACAAAAAATTACATTGATTATTACATATCATTACATGATATTGATTCAATAAGATTTGCAATTAAAATTGTATTCTACACTTTACCTATCAAGCCACAAACACAGAATAATTTACACACATTTGTAAATCCCACTTACACAAGTTACTACTATAATTATTTAAATTCATCCCTCTGTGCAGTTATACAAAAGGTATCATTTATGTCTTATGTAATCACTAATTAATCATTTATACTCGCTTATTCCATAATTAGCATGGTCGTCTCACAACAAGAAAGTCCCGGGTGCGATTCTCAGGCAAGGGGTCTTTCTGTGTGGCGTTTGCATGTTCTTCTGAGCTTCTGTGGGTTTACCCTGGGTACTGCAGATTTCCTCCCACAGTCCAAACACATGTACAATAAAATAATTAGTGACTCTAAATTGCCCATAGGAGTGAATGTAAATGTGTGTAGTTGTTCGTCTATGTGTGACCTTGTGATGGACTGGCAACCTGTCCAGGGTGTAACCCTGCCTCTCACCCTATGTGTGCTGGGATAGTCAGCAATGTCCAGCAGACCGCCGTGACCCCAAGTTAGGAAATGAGCAGGTACAGAAGATAAATGAAAATCATAATTTCGGAAAATTTCTGTAAATGTTTTGGATTTTCAGTATACTGAGAGTCCTTTGAATTTTATACCTTTTAGCCCAATCACCTTCTAATTGGTTACAATAGATTTATACATTTATTTCTTTTAGATCATTCGAACATCAAACATTACATTGAAGATTTATCCCCTCAAAATATACAAATGAAAGTGTTGAGATCTGTAAACACATTGGATTGAACAAAAGTTTCCATTAAAAAATCTTTTACAGCTCTACTACTACAGTTTACTTGATAAGTCACAAATACTTTATTGCACAAAGTTTTTTACACACAACACTTGTACAAGCTAGAATTTATGCAAGTTCTGTGTTGGGTTCTCATTCATTCATCTTGCATGATCTCCCCGTGCTTGCGTGGGTTCCCTCCAGGTACTCGGGTTTCCTCCCACAGTCCGAAAATGGTTGTAGTCTACATGTGGCCCTGCAATGGACTGGCGACTTGTCCAGGGTGTACCCCTGCCTCTCGCCCTATGTGCGCTGGGATAGGCTCCAGCAAACCCCCATGACCCTCAGCTAGGGAATAAGTGGGTATAGAAAATAAATGAATTAATAAATCAATTAATATTTATAAATATTAGTTAATCAATCCAGCTAAGGTTGCTTTATTATGATCTAATCTTTGCAGTAATTTTCCGGTAAAATATTTCAACAGCTAAAACAACTGACTTAAAAAAAAGAATTAAAATTTATTTTGATCTCAACTGTTTTAGTGACAGCTATGATAAAAAGAAGCTGCCCTTATTGTTTATCCCTCTGGAGATGAAAGCATTTGCAGGAGGCTCATCAAAAAGTCTGAACAAACCTTTATTCTTTATAAGCACAAAGCCAGAGTTTAACTTATGCCCGTTGTTGGGCATCATATTTTCCTTTATTTCTTTTTTGGATGGTGAGTTTTGTTCAATGCATTGATTGGCTGTCTGTCTGTCTGACTTTTATTGTTAGGCCACACCTACGGCCATCTTCTGCAAACTGACCTTTAGGACTACCAATGGTTGAGGAACATCATAAAGAACCCCAATCTTCCAGGTTATGTAAAGAAAAACATTTTACTACATGTTATACAATCATATATGTAACAAATTAAATCGGAATTCATTTAATGCAATTTTTAACTACATTAGTTACAAACAAATTCTTTTAAGGACACAAATTATATGTTTAGCTTACATAAAACTTTGACCATGTAAATATTTCAAGCATAACTTTCACATAAATAATACTGCAAAACATTATATATTAATAAACATCATTTGTTTATCAGACACAACTTCAAAAGAAGCTCTTGGCTGATGAGCTGGAAAGCCCCAATCTGTCTTGTGAAATCTTATCCACATGGTTAATTATAGTTCAGAGGGTTTTAACAATGTTACAAAGGGTTAGTGGTGAACTAGAGAGAAAACTATAATTAATTTTTTTTTAGTTTGCACCATCAAATATTTAAATACCTTAAATAAAAACAAGTAGTGGTTCGATCCCCAGGCAAGGAGTTTGCATGTTCTCCCTGTTCTTGCTCTGGGTTTCCTCCCACAGTCCAAAAACATGTACTTTGGGTTGATTAGTGATTCTAAATTGCTCATAAAAGGGAGAGTGAGTGTGAGTGTGTTATGAGTGCGGTTGTTTGTCTATGTGTGGCCCTGCGATGGACTGGTGACCTGTCCCCTCCCTTACATTTCACCCTGTATATGTATCTGTACAAATAAAGCCGAATTGAATTGAATTATCCCCATGTGTGCTGGAATAGGCTCCAGCAGACCCCCGAGAACTCAAGTATATAGAATAGAAGTTGAATTAGAAAAAGATGTAAATAAAAAATGATTTACGGGTAGATAGCTTTATCCCACAGCCGACTTCTGATTGGCTGGCCAGCTATAAGCAGATCTGCTTGGTGCAAAAGAGTTTGCGGAACTCGGTGTAGAAGTGTCGATGGAGAAGCGTGTATATAAGCGGGTCCACAGCAGCAGAGACACACGTGAGTACCATCGCCGAGGTTTCCAGTTCCCACTTTACCCAGCTCTACAAACGCACAGAATAAAGCGTTTTTAGTTTTGATAGCCTTTTTAATGTCTCATCTTAGAATTTAAATGTTATTAGTAGTCATTATAATTAATTTGGTTTGAGGAGTAAAGTTTTTCACAAAATGTTACATTTAAGGCAATGCACAAGGAAATACAGCATTCTAAGAGGTCCTACAATATACAGTAACTTTAAACGCTTTTATAATCCTTTACATTAATTAATTTATACATTTATCTTCTTTACCCATTATTTCCCCTAATATAGGTTCACTTGAGTCTATTGGAGCTGCTGGGCAGGTCTTCAGTCCATCACAGGGCAATAAAATAGAAATTTTAAAAAATATACTCTAAGGTCCTACAAAATATTGAGTATTTTCAATGTGGATTTTTTTAAATGATTAAGCCATATCTTTCACAGATATTAAACTATAGGCTGCTTGTGGCTTTTTGAAATGTTAGTTTCAAACACAGTGAAACGTTTTAATAATTTATCTTGAAAAACTGTAATCGTAATCCTGATACTGACTCAAGGATCAAACATTTATAATTTTTACAGTGGTATTCTTTGATAAATACTTTTCAGTTAAGCCATAACTCTCAATATAATTTCTGGAGCTGAATTTACATCATTATTGAACTTACATTTTAATTTAATATTAGTTCATCAGTCCAACTAAGATCACTTTGTAAAGGCCTATTCTGTAAGATATTCATTCATCTTTTATACCCCTTATTTCCTAGCTTCTGGTCACAGGGGTCTGCTGGAGCCTATTCCAACGTGCATGGGGCAAGGGACAGGGGTGCATCCCGGACAGGTCACAGACCATGGCAGGGCCACACATAGATGAACAACCACACGCACTCACTCCCGTAGACAATTTAGAGCTGCCAATCAATCTAATGTTTGATGATGTTTTTGTACTGTGGGAGGAAACGGGAGGGCACGGAATGGGCCCACCCAGGCACGGAAGAAGCATGCAGGCCCTGCACGGAGGGACCCTTTCTCAGGAGCCTATCCTAGCGCACATAGGGCAAAAGGCAGAGGTAATTATTATAGTGTAATTTAAAAATAATAATATAGTTTTCATTTGTATCAATATATTTATTGTCTGTTTATTCCTTATTTTATTTATTAAAATGAAAGATTATGAAAGCTGTTCTTTTTAGTCAGTAAGAACTGTTACTGATATGTATGTGAAAGCTGCGCTGCAGAGCTCTTAAATATGTAAATCTCTGTTTATTGATGAAGCATGAATAAATTATAGATTAAAAATTGAGAGTAAAATGATAAACTTTCTTGTAAAAGAGATACTGACTTCCTATAAAAAAAATTTCTCATATTCTGTACCTGGCAGTAAACTCAATTCATACTTGTAAATAATAATCTGCATATTTTTTTAAAATTAATTATTTTTTACTTACACAGCACTCGCTGCACTTGACTACCAATCTGAGTGTCAGTAGGAGAATTAGAGGCATCCAGAATAGGACCACATTTGCGATGATGTATCCGAGCCTCTTAGCTAACTTTCCCTCCACTCTTGCCTTGCCCAGCGCTTTGGCTTTAGGCGTCAAAACACAAACAGCGCCCACGATCTCAGAGGCCGGACGCAGATTCCTCTCACTTCTCTCTGTCTCTAGTTCACGTGACTGGGGCAGCTGGCAGCCTGAGACGCGCGTCACCACACACGGCCTTGGCTGTACTCCTGAGTCAATTATCTTATTCGAATGCTGTTTCACAACGACGAAGATGCGAAAGTAATTAACGGCTATCAAAATGACACAAAAAGCCCAGATTGGAATTAAAAAATAGGCGTCAAAAGAGACGGCATGCAAGGCGCGCAACTGTGCTGAGTAAAAGTGGCGGCACATCGGAAAGGTCAGCGGCTCGGCGGATAGGATCAGAGAGGAGACAGCGAGTGTCACGGAAACGATCCAAATAATCAGGATCCAGATCCAAATTGGTCCTTTCCTTTTTTCTGGGTTAAACGGAAATGCGATGGTCTGAAATCTTTCCACGCTGATAGCCGCCAGTGTGAGTAATTGAGCGCAACTGCATAGTAAATATGTGAGCTGGTGAAGGCGGCACAGCGCCGCGCCGCTCTTCACGTTCCTTTCGTTCAAAATTAACACCGCCAAAAACACCGGAGAATCAAGAAGACATCTGATCAAATCCCCAGCGGCCAAGTTTACCAGCAGCGCTTTGCTGCCATTGCGCAGGCTTTTAGCTCGAAAAACGACCAAACACACGAGAAGATTAGCCGAAGTCCCGATAATACATGTAAAACAGAGCAGAGAGTAATTAAAAACCACAAATCGTGTCATAGACATTTCAGGTCCACACTGGAAAGTGCTATTTAAAGTCCACGAATGGTCCATTGGGTGCGAATTAATCTAGATTACGCCGCATAATTTACCAGTGCTTCTCTAAATCTCCCAGAATGTATTTATTTAGGGGGGGGGGGGCAAGATCAGCCAACAGACGACGTCAGATTAGTTGTGGAGGCTTCTCTTTTTTTACCTGGAATTTTAGCGCAAAAGATAAACTGCTCTAATGAGGCTCTCAACCTCAAGGCTTCCTGAACACGCTTACACTTTCACCCCTAAGGGTTAATTCCGCAGATGATGAGTTGGGGATTCAGAAGGAACTAGAGAAACGTTGAAGGGAAATATTCAGTATATTGAATGACCACGTGGTATTAAACAAGTTTGAACTTTCAAGAAGAACTTAAAAGATTATACTTTTTGATAACTTGTGTTTATAATAAACTTTGTAAAAAAAAAAAGCTTATTAACTGCCAGGGTTTAACAAAAAAAAGGTCACAGGAGGCAGTACGTGAAGACCTGTGATTAAGTGTGTGTCCTTGATTACAAGTCATCAACTCAAGACCACTTCATCACTGAGGCTGAAAGAAATTGCCTGATTGCTTTCTCTTTTCAAAAATGAATGACAAAGCAGAGCAATTTTATTTACTATTATGTTGTGTTTGAATGATACAAAACTTAAGTTGGTTTAAACTACGTAGACACATTTGTTTTAGTTAGTTAATATGGAAATTCAAATGACTTCAGTTGTCAAATCAGACTGCTTGTTAGAGGGAATTAGAGCAGCGGAGTTGATGTGCATATGGGTACTTCTAAAAGGTAAAGTGTTCATTATTTAAAATGATTTAGCAAAAACTCTTTACAGCATAACCTGTCAGCATTCAGACAGAAAACAACCCATTCCACATTCTTTAATAAATGCCAATTATAATTTAAGTGTCAGTCTTATGATTATTTAGTTGAAAATTATCAGGCTATTACCAGACATTTAAAATGGTTGCTTTTTCTTATTGCTTTTTTTTATATATGCTTTTTCAAGGCAGGATGTATTCACTTTAAAAAATAAACATTCAAAAACAACTCTAAATGTTGAAACAATCGCTTCATGCTCCTGCATGTGCGTGGGAGCGATGGATTGGAATGCCATTTAGGTTGTTTTCAGGTTAAACTTTATTACAAGGTTAGGGTCAACAGGGTCTTTCTGCTCAGAGTTTGCGTGTTCTCCCCACGGTTGCATGAAGTTTTCCTATGGGTGCTCCTTTTTCCTTAAACAGTTCAAAAACGTGCATTAGGTTGACTGGTAATTCTAAATGGCCCATAGCAGTGTGATTGTGTGTGGTGGTGTGTGTGTGTGGCCCTGCAATAGACTGTGGGTGTACCCCGCCTTTCGCACTATGACCTCGAGTTCAAAACATGATGCCTGTTTTGCAATACAAGTAATGTTCACTGCCTTATTACAATTAATCATTCAAGTTACATTTATTAGCAAAAATTGTGTCTTGTGAAAACCCTCTTGCTTTACAGGAATTAGTAAACGGGGTTTCTTGCATCTCTTCTGAAGAGCTTAAGTAAGTTCAAATCAGGGTCTCATCATTTCCATCATGTATACAGCATTCATGCGATATGCTGCTAGCCAGCTATGATGAGAGTGGTAGTAATAAGCTGAACTTGAAGATCTGTAATACTCCTCCCAAGCTTTGAAACATGGTGTCCAATAGTCTGGGTTATACCTTTTCTCTTCTACCCCTTCTTCATGGGACAAATCATTGTCATATTCCTCCTTTCCTGCATCCATCTTTCTATGTGTCCTCCAGTTTCCTTCTTCAGCGTTGGCAGATTTCCCAGACCTCTTTTTCTTGTACACTGACCTTGACATGCAGTGCTGAATAGCCGGAGCGTGGTTGTTCAGATGAGGAGCCTTGAGTTGAGGTTTTAAAGGACCTGCCCCATGTTTGAAAGGCTGCTTTGCCTTAGGGGTTGCACTTGTTAATTTTGTAATGTGTTGCTGTCTAGAGTTCAGGTGTGGAGCACTGGACAGAGAACTGGATGCTGAGGCATCTGTTTTTTGTTCCGTCTCTCTCTCCGACTCACTGTCTAAAGACAAAGAAGAGCTATCTGGCCCAGTGGTCACTGAATAGGCAGCTGAACTCAGCGAGTGCTGAGCAGTTCTATTAATTACAAATGCATCTTCATCTTTAGATAATATATTACAAATATTATATGTCCCAGCTTTATCATCAGCATTGTTTTCATAATCCCCATCAACCATGGTATTTACTTCATCATGTGTTCCATACTGTCTTATGATCTCTACTGATCTTCCTGGGCCAGCAGTCATAAAGTTCTCAAAGTCAGCCATGGCATCATCAAGGCACACGTGTCTTACTACCTGGGCTTTAAAAAAGGGCAGCGGTGAGATTTTGGGAAGGGCCTCCTGCATTTCCTTTCTTGTAAGAGGTGAGGAAGGCTCTAGACTTTCACCACTGGGCAGGTGGTCAGGAGCAGTAACTGGATATTTTGTCTTCTTCCTGTCAGTCTTGGATTTTTGGGTTCTAACCGGACAGCGATGCTCAGTCTGGTCTCCATTGAGCAATGCGTGCTGAGGCTCTTGGACAGGTTTGGAGATTGTCTGCTCGGATTTGGGCTGTTTCCTATCCACACAGGACCTTAAGGATACAGCAAGATCTTTTTTTGAAGGAGGCTGAACCATGACTTTCCAGTCACACGGCTCTTCCATTAGTCCGGTCGGAATTGGATCTAATGAATGAAAAAGAAAAAAAAAAAGAACGACAGCACAGATAAATTAAAAATATTACACAAGATCCAAAA
>JAOTQW010000024.1:4448735-4458780 GCA_026260075.1 Sisor rabdophorus
ACCCCCGTGACCCCGGATTCGGGAATAAGCGGGTACAGAAGATGAAATGAAAATATATATATATACACGTATACATATATATATATACATATATATACACATATATATATAGTAATATAATAGTTTTAATTGTGACCGTCTCATCTCTGCAACCATGAGAAGATTCAGTTACAAAATAACAGATATGTGATAGACATGGAATTATTGTATAAAAGGTTTGTTATTGGGATAATATTTTATTCAAAATTAGGTGACGGATATAAATCAACAGCAATTTAACTTCTTTTAAGGTGCTTTTTTTTCCTTAATTGGTATGACATTACATTTTTAGCTAAGAGTACTGCCAGTTTAAACCGAAAGGCGGGACTCATCTCTTTTGTTCTGCCAAATCAGATCCCTGAGGGGAAACCTGAGACTCAGGAATGGTAGATCACCACAGAAATCTGCTTATGTATTCAGACACACTAGGAGGTATATTTTGTCTAAGGTGCCAAATGATGTCATATTTTAGGACTTTAATGACAAAATCTTAGATACATGTTTCCCTTTAAACCTTAAAAAACAGTATATTCAAGTATCCTTCTTTTTCAGATCTCTATCCGGGGAACAGGTGATGGGCTCCAGACTCCGATGAATTCTATGATGGGAGCTTTGCAAGAGCTGAAACTTCTTAAAGTACAGACTGCTCTGGAACAGCTTCAAATCTCTAGTCAGCTTCATCACTCTTCTCACAGACCCACAACCTCAGTTCTCAAGCATCATCTGGATCACATTTTGGAACAGCCAAAAAAGCATATCTTTACAAGAGAATCAAGTGTGTCTGACTTAGAAATGGAACAAACCACATTTCTCACCAGCACACCAATTGAGAAACGTGGTCTGGTCCAACACAAAGTGCCTAAAACCCACTATAGAGGAAGTCTGTGCAACTCTGAATCTTTTACTAGCTCTGAGGATGACAGCTTCTCTTATTGTAATTCTCAAGCCAGTAACCCATCATGCCACACAACGAGCTATTCAACTGCAAGATCCTCTTCTGAGGAGCATCAACCTTCGTCCCATTCAGCCACAATAACTGAGCTTCAAGTACTAATGAATTCACTTTCACGAGAAGGGCCATCTATTGACAGTGATTTCTCACAATTTGACAAAGAGGATTCCAGTGACTGGACATCATCTCTGATGAGTCAAAGCCGAAACAGGCAGCCATTAGTGCTAGGAGACAATGTCTTTGCTGATTTAGTGGGCAACTGGCTGGACCTGCCTGAACTGGAAAGCCGTATATCTGGTGAAGCAGATAGCACAGGAAGGATTCCTGAAGCAGCTCAGAATCCACTGCGACTTAGCTGCTCTCAGGAGTTCTGTAGACGACTTTCTCTAACCACCAACATCTTTAAAAAGGTCTTGCGCAGCATTCGGCCTGACCGGGAGAAACACCTAAATGAGAGACCAGGATGGTTACACCTAGAGGAGAATGAGGAAATGCTATTAAAAAGAGGCAAGAAGAAGAATAAAAGTTCCAAAGCTAAAGAAAGTGTTTACAGACCATTCTGGACAAGAAATGGGGGTTCAAATGGAAAAAAAAAATCAAAACCAGACAATATAGAAATCAAAAGTTCCAAAGGGCCAATATTTGATTATAGCTCTGCTGTCTGGGTGTAGAAAATCAATATGAGCTCTAAAAATAACATGCAAAAACAGACTACAAATGTAAAGATTTATAGTTAGTTGAAAAAATTACAATTAAATATTTTCAATATTTCACCAGGAATGGCGTGGTGTAGTGGTTTGCACGGTCACCTCACAAGAAGGTCCCGGGTTCAATTCTCGGGAAAGGTTTCCTCCAACAGTCCAAAAACATGTTCATTAGGTTAATTTGTGATTCTAAGTAACCCATAGGAGTGAGTGTATTCACACTGTGCATGGTTTTTCGTCTGTGTGACCCTGCGATGGGCTGGTGACCTGTCCAAAGTGTACCTCTGCTTCTCGCCTTATGTGCACTGGACACCAGAAGGCCCCAGTGACCCCGATTTAGGGAATATGCAGGAAGATTAAGATTTTCCAATAATGAACTCATGCAAAATGTGCAACAAATTGGGAGTATGTTCAACTTTTTTTTTTTTTTCTTATCTTCAACATTGTTGTTCTGAAGGTAATGGTATCAATTGTTTTTTTGTTTTTTTTAATGATAGGTTCTCAAGGCTCAAGCATGTAATTACCTTGTACATTCCTTTGATGTTAAATCCTACCTAAATATCCGGGGTGCAATCTTGGTCCTGGAGGGTCGGTTTGCTGCAGAGTTTAATTCCAACTTGCATTAACACACCTACCTGAAAGTTTCAAGTTTACCAAGCCAAATCCTGATTCTTGATCTTGGTTCAGGTGCTTTTGGGTTTGGAGATAAACTCTCTAGGACCAAGAATACACACCTTTTCTATACATAAAAGATATGCAAAGAGTGCTTTTAAACATGTATATAATTGCAAAAAGTCAGTTGCAGGGAAAAACCAAGTTGATTCTTGATGAGTCAGGTTACCTCACATCAATTTGTTCATTGATTGCCTACCTTTTTAGACAGCCTTCAAGAGTAAGAGTTACCAGAATTCAGACAGAATGAAGTGCTGAACACCCAGAAAAAGACATCTAGAAAACCTCTTGTATATAAAACTGAAAGTGTTTACAAACTAAACTGCATGTATACAATCAATGATAAAATGCTTGCAACATATAAACATTTTGATGTTCTGTCTGTTTCCTATCTTATTTTTAAATCATGAGATACAGTTTCTATATAGCACATTTTACCCAGTTACATGCACAATTATTTCAAGCAGCACATTTGTGATTAACTGATAAGAATAATCACATGTATTAATTATCCATCGAATTACGTTGTTGAAAATCTATAAACTGTGTATAACCAAGCTGCAATATGTACAGGAATGAGCTTACTGTAACACAAAAGTGGTATTTTATATTCTTAATGATTTTTATATAATGGACGAAAAGCTTTTTTCTTTTTCAAAGCAGCACGTCACTCTTCATTCAAGTGTTCTATGCAAACCATGTGTAAAAATGTTGGATACAAATAAACATTTTTTTTAAAAAGTACAATTTCCTTAATCAGATTTAAGAAAGGACAAACGTGTTGGTTTATCACAAGAAGCCCTTAATAGAAATTGTGTGTGTTTTTCTATCCTCTAATAAATGACAAAAATGATTCCTCTGATATTGTTCCAAATCCTATTAAATACACTGCCTGCGCAAAAGTTTGTGGACACAACATAACATTTATAAACACTTTCACTTTATTTAATGCAAATATAAGCACCTTAAACATTTGTTTAAGGTGCTTATATTTGCATTAAATAAAACATTCCTTGTTGAAACCCAAGTTACAAGTCGTCTATGAATTTTCCTTGTTTCAGCATGGCCATAAGAGGTGAATTTGAAGGGTAGACTTAAAACCGACATGTCCGGTTTTGCTCCAGATGCCCTGTCAGCGTAACCAATCACATTACCTAAATGACACCCAAGAGACCAATCCGACGATACTGAATACAGCTCCATTAACTAAATGCAAAGGCAGAGCCATTTTACCTATAAGCCAGAAACAAGGTATTCTAATGCTCACTAAAATAGTCAATTATTAAGTTATATATTATAGTCAAATATTAAATTATTAGTAGGAACAATTTTGTAGATTGCTCATTGGGCAAAAATAATTTGGGGCTGCTAAAACCCAGTTTTGATTGGCCGGAGTCCAACAAATAGTGATGTCTGCAATGTTTATTTCTGTTTAACGCCAATCCAGCACTCACTATTCATGGCGACTTTACACAGAAATACAGACTCAGTCATAGGTGATTGACTAATTACAGGATGCAAACACACTACAAAACCAGCCCGTAGGATAAACAGGTGTGGGTGTAATAGAGGTCACACGGTTACCTTTGGCAGAAATATGTCCTGACTTTATTCTCTGAATTTAGGAACACTACAACAAGACATCATACTTCTTATCTACAGCTGTTAATGGAACCATTAACACACACCTGCCAGATCATAGTTATTTTATGTTTGACCTTAGACTGAATCCTGTAAAAACACGTGTAATTTTAAAAAGGAGACATCCGAAAACAACCCAACATTGTATGTATGAATCTGCAAATGATTAGCTGCAGGAATCTGAATACACAGTTCATGTTGTGTTGTGGGTGCGTTTTGTAAAGGAATAAACATTTCTACTTTGCCTCGTTTTATATAATTACTAAAGTACTTTCCACACTTCAGACAAAATTTCTGTAATTTCACCTGGGCTAAGGACAACCCAAACTCTCAAATGTTTACGTTTTCTTTCTTGTTCTCATACAAGACCAAAAAGATTTACATCAAATCAAAAATGAACCAAATTATTAAGTGAACATCACCAAGATAAGCAATGAATAATATTTCATAAACTGGCATAAAAAAATTATAGCAAACTCTAAATAGTAAAGTTTTCTGAAACGAGAAATAAAATACTAAATGAATTAACCTAAATCTCTTTAAACTAAGCTTTCTGTAGGTTTAACATACTTGTCAATTTAGTCACACATTTATGACAGAACACATAAACCTTAAGAAAGCACTGCAGTGAGAAAACTGGCCATGAAACAAAAAACAGCATGGTATGGTTTGAATTTACATCTAAAAATTGCCAGAGACCCACTGTTGAAGACTTGTTGTCTGTTAAACCCAACCTACACAAGTACTCAGTTATTTTCACCAATAAAGCAGTGGGAAATCTATAAAACGATAACCAGGTTTATCAAATGGTTAAAATGCCAACATGGGTTTTAAATGAAAAGAATGCTCTATAGATCATTTTTAAACTAATGACTTGCAACTCACACATGCTTAATAAGTGGGTTATGAAAGAATGACTTGCAACCAGCAAAGAGATGGCCTGGACAAGTGGATAAGTTAGTTGCTACCCCCTAGTGGACACGCAAAACAGCCTTCAAATTCATGGCTGATGCTAATGAAAATAGAGGCAATGTTGAGGAATACTGATGAGACATTAAACTAGAATAAGAAATCTAGCAAATGTGCTACTGTATTAAATCTCAATTGTATTTTAGAGAACAATTTAAAGTTGGATCTTAAAACCTAAAAATATATCCATTACATTAAAGCTAATTGAATACTGTTAATATGCATGAATAAATAAAGTACAGAAAGACTAACAAGGTAATGAAAATCTACTAAAATTTAATCATTCATAAAAGCTGAAAAATTACCACTTTGAGCATGACACAACACAAAGAAATTAGAGTTGGTTTTAGTACAATATATTTTTAGCATGAGACAAAGAAACCCATGTTATTTCTGCCCATCTCCTAGTTAAAAAACAATTTTTTTTGAAACATCTCTGCAAAAATGAAATTTATCATAAATTATGGGGAAAGAAAGAGTTCATCTAGAAAAAGTTAATCAGGGAAAACCACATTACATGATGAGCTGGTCCGAATGGAAGAAGCATGTATATCACCAGATATATCTGGAGTGTAATATTAGTTAAAGAGGGCTTGGTCATGTAGATGAGAATAAAAGAGTCTAGTACATGATCATAATTAAGGATTTGAAAATATTGACATGATTTTTAAATCTGGTCATGCTTCTAGACTTTACTAAGCAGTAGCTTACCCATTCCCAGAAAGAATCCACAAGAGTCTGGGTCCTATATTCCTTCTTTAAAAATAGAGATTCAAAATTTAAGAGCTCAAAAAAGACAATTCATTTCTGTTTTTTCCATCATGTCTGGGAATGGGGGGTTTGGGGAAAAAGTGAAGTTTGTTTTTGAAGAAAAAGCAGAATATCGAACATTTGAGAAGTAAAACTTCTCTTTACTCCTATCTGTAAGCTGAGGAGTGAGTCCTAATCATCTTCTGCCTTTGCCAACATTGTTTCCAATAACTACTAAATGGGGCTGGAATGCTGGCCAGTAGGGCAACAGGTCTTCATCTCAGCATTCTGGGAAAACAAAAGCACAAAACTGGCATGGGTAACAACTTCTAATAATACTTCTAATTATAATTCCAAATTATTATAAACCTAGAAATAATAATTAAAATATCATGTATATTTTGTTAACAATAATTAAAATAAGTGTTAAGAATCAATTTATTAGTTCCTAAATAACATTTGTATTAAAATGCAGGGCAGATAAGATTTTCCTCTAAAGAAAGCAGAGCTTTAAAAACCAATTTTAAAAGCTATTCCAATCAGTACAAAATACATGTCAATCACAAATGAAAAAAAAAACATCAACCATTAGTTACAGTTTTTTTCTAAGGAAAAATTGCTAATTGTCTTCCTAAAATGGTTGTCTTAAATGAGACCTAAACACATTTCCAGAAATAAACAGCACTGATTACCTGGCTCAGAACTGCTGCTGGCGAGGGTGTGCATGTGCGATTTAGAGCAGTATGCAATTAGACTTCTTTTTAGCTTTTTTCTTTTCCACCGGTGTTTTTCTATTAATCTGTCTTACCAGGTCATAGAAGATCTGTACAACACAAACATAAAATGGGTACTGATTTAAATGTACATTTTTTCCTCCAAATATTCCAGTAACCCCAATTTACAAACCAACTGTAGCTTTTTTCTGATTTGTAAATTTCCCCTGTGATGAATAAAATATGTATATATTAACCAGGACTAGAAATCTTAAAACCTAAAATCTGAGATTTTTAAATGTCAATTTACAGATAAATAGAAGATTTTATAGCAAAATATGCACAGACATTATAAAAAAGGAAAATGAACATACCTCATTGACGTTGATCTTAGATTTGGCGGAGGATTCCAGGAAGGCACAGTTATTCCATTGGCGAGCAAGATTCTGGCCTTGCTCTTTTCCTACAACTCTCTCATCCTCTAGATCACATTTATTTCCCACCAGAATCATGGGCACCTTAGTCAGAAAGACAGGTAAACAATAAAATTTCATATAAAGCAAATCAGTGGATACATTTTAATGTCTTTAATTTTAATCATTAACAGGATGTAAATGTAAGTAAATGTAAATGGTTTTGATGAACTAACAAACAAGGCCTAGGTTCAGACGGTTTAAATATGATAGCATAATAATGCCTACATCCTCCGTGTCTTTGACTCTTAAGATCTGTTCTCTCAGGTCTTGAAGATCATTAAAGGTGGACTGTGCTGTGATTGAATAGACCAGAGCAAAGCCTTGTCCATTCTTCATATATAGATCCCTCATTGCTGTAAACTGCTCCTAATACACACACAAAAAAACAGTGTTTAAGAGCTTTATTTACAGAAGAAAAAAAATAGATAAATAAACATTATCTTTTGTGATTTGTGATTAAATGGTGGTGCTACCTAAAACCAAGGTGTACAAGTTGTACTTACTGTGCCAGCTGTGTCAAGGATTTCTAGCATGCACTGCTGTCCATCCACTTCGACTTGCTATTATATAAAATAAAAAAATAAAAAACAAGGGCACACAGATAAATAATCACCAAAAATGACACTCATAGTAGCACTGGGTTAAGAGTCTAGAAATAAAAAAACAAAAACAAGTAAAGTCAAGATAAACTTTGTTTAATGTCAGACAGTTGCATTTCAATCACACACTCTCATTCTTTTCCAGTAGTTCCTGCCAGGTCTCAGTACTCCGAGTACATCTATGTGGGACATTTCGATTTCTGGACAAACATTTCTTCGTGCATGAATCAAGCAGCTACCCAATGCTATGTTTTTGAGACAATTTGATAAAAATTAAAGAAATGTTTTTTAAATGCCGCACAGCAGTCTGGATATTTCGTACATTATTTTTTGATTTTAAATGCTAACTTTGCATATTTGATAACCTTCAAATAAATACAATTTACACATTCTCGAAAACTGTCTTACCTTTCTATACGAGTCTTCTATTGTCGGATCATATTTTTCCACAAATATTCCCTGAACAAATTGCACTGTCTGAAAGAAGAAAACGCAAAAATTAATACTATTAAATCAACTACACAGCATGGTTACTATTATACACTGCAAATAAGTAAAACAAATCCTCATGCAGCTAGCTGCATTCTTTCTTACCAGTGCAGATTTCCCCACACCTCCCGAGCCCAAGACCACAAGCTTATATTCACGCATGCTGGGGTCTCTCGGCACACACCTCTACAGCCTGTAAACAGCAGAAAAACATATTAGTATTTAAGTTACGTTAGTTGGTTATTACATATTATAATAGTTTTATAGAAGGCCCAGCATGACATTTTTAAGTTGATGATAGAACCTAGCCACCTTAGCAACACACAAAAAATAAAAATAAATTCTTAAAAGAATTTTTAAAAAAATGTTA
Organism: Sisor rabdophorus; assembly: GCA_026260075.1. Taxonomy (NCBI): domain Eukaryota; kingdom Metazoa; phylum Chordata; class Actinopteri; order Siluriformes; family Sisoridae; genus Sisor; species Sisor rabdophorus. Next base: position 4,457,110 of record JAOTQW010000024.1, read on the forward strand.
GGAGCAGAACTAAACTGGATTACCAAAAGTAGTGATACGTGTTGGAATACAAAGTCAAAGCTGAGTTTTGATCCTGATTTCAGCTGACAAACCAAGTCAGCAAATTTCAGACTTTCATTTTAATTTCACCCTAAATTTTTTTTACAGTTTCACTGAGTTTTCAAGACAAGAGAATAGAAAATTGGGGGGTTTTCCGCCAAAGAATTGTAAAGGACATTTTGCCTCTCAGTTTTTTTTGTGGCTACATTATTTTATAAATTAAGTTAAATGTAAGATGGTGAGAGAATATAACAAGCAAGTACATTTCTCTGAATATAAACATTGCACTATATCTGTGCCTGATTTTGTTTTAAAGCAATAAAGTAATATACACAACAGGAACAGATCAGTGACAAATTTAAAACTCATCTTTTGTCTGCTTCAACTCCCAGCCTGGGTCTCTGTCTACTTCATTTCACACTAAACAAACCATATAAGGACTGCAAACCTATACTCTTATTCATTTAAAAGTACTTGGAGTTGCTCACATTTACTACCCCCTACAACACCCTGAGTCACACAAAACTAAAAAAAAACTCACCAGATACACGTTCATACGTTAGTACTTGTAACTTTCTTACCTCGATAACACAAATAACAACCAAGTAATTTAATGTAAAAAGTCTTGTAAGTGTTACACTTAATTTATGAACAGTTGTGTCAGAAAATTTGTAATCTACAGACATATTAATTGGTGTTACACAAGTCTGTAAGACCATACATAACATTTAATGTTGTTCAGCAAATCTAATGAAATAAAAGGGATACTGTTCATTACATACAGACTAACAGTGCTAACCACTCACGCAGCTCATTAGCATTGCTAATGCACACCCCTGCAAACAAAGAAGACAGCAAAGTGTCACTTAGCATTGTCCTCTTCATCAGAAAACAAACAAGCACTTGTGTGAATCTGTCCAAAACAAGATAAACTCCCTTACACTTTTAAACTAAAATTAATCAATCATTCTTAAAAGCTAAGCATAGTTTAAAAATATGCATTTACTTTCAATAATCTGTGATCAAGTATTGAAGGTAGTCTTACAAGTGAACGAATAGGTAATTGGTGTGTGGAACCAAACAGACCTCAAAAGCGGGTTGTTACTGCTGCATGCTCTTAAAACTTTGACCCTACTGAAACAGTGATAAATGTAATATAGTAAGCAGTCATGTACATCTAATTATCTAGTTATCTAATGCCCTCATGTCGACAAGCAATGATAGCCCAGTAAACTGTACACTAATCATTCACTTGCTCTAATGATAAATGGTTGGTTGCAATCTATGATGCTAAAGAAACTTGTTTTTCTACAATACTGTAATTAGAAATTTGAATTGCCCATAGGAGTGAATCCGAATGTGCGTGGTTGCTTGTCTGTATTTGGCCCTGAGATGGACCGGCAACCAGACCTTCTGCCCTATGTGCGCTGGGATAGGCTCCAGCAGAACCCTGTGACCGCAAGTTAGGGAATAAGCGGGTACAGAAGAAAAATGAATGATTAAGAATGATCTGTAGTTTGAACTTGTTTGAAATGTTTACACGGCAACAGACCATTAAAAATATTCAAATGCTAAACCTTTACATTTACAGCATTTAGCAGACGCTCTTATCCAGAGCGACGTACAAAAGTG
>JAOTQW010000024.1:4464608-4491939 GCA_026260075.1 Sisor rabdophorus
AGGGTGTACCCCTGCCTCTCGCCCTATGTGCGATGGGATAGGCTCCAGCAGACCCCGTGACCCAGAGTTCGCTAATAAGCGGGTATAGAAGATAAATAAATAACTGAACTTAGAACCTATAGTAACAAAAACTTATCGTTAAAAATCGTCCAAGCAGTTCATATGTAACTGTATATAGGTAGACAACTACAGTGTTAGCTTAGATTTTTGTTTTACAAGTTTATTTTTATTGTCACCATCTACAATTTAAAATATGATTTTCAAAGAAAGTGCTCATTCTAAAATTCTTGTTTAAAAAATAATAAAACCATACATTTTTAGCAATGTTTTTTTTATCCCATTCTGTTACCATCAGTAAGAATCTATCTAATTTAAAATATTACTTTGTGAACATTGCTCTAATGTGCCACCCTTCTGTAACAGTTCTTCATTTGGATTCCTAATGCATCCGTGCCAACAAAGAAACATCCACTATCTGACTTGCTTCTCTTTTCAGCTTCTGTCACTTCAGCCACTTAGGAACTTCGACCTTCAAGAGATTGATAGCAAAATGTTAGAGGAATTAGTGTGGTGTTGTGTTGTTTAGAAAAAATGTTTGATAAAGCACATGAAAAACACAACTGTTTATCCAAAGCATTTAAAATGTTAATGATTGTAAGTGCCTGAAAAATACCCTTAAATAGTTAATAAAAATGTAAATAAATTACTGACTATAAAAAAATGCTGGTTAATGGTTTAAATGTTTTATATAATATGTATAGAGCCTCTCGCCCAATGTGCACTGGGATAGGCTCCAGCAAACCCCTGTGACCCCAAAAAGTTCAGGAATAAGCAGGTATAGAAGATGAATGAATGAATGTATAGATATATAGTTCACATGAACACACCTTTTTAAAACACAATTGACCTGTGTTCCACTAGGAGGTGTGACAAGCACTGATTTATGGTGAAAGAACAAATCGTATTACTGTCTTAATACATAGAAAATGATATTTAGGTGGGGTAGCGCGGTGGCGTTGTGGTTAGCACAGACGCCTAACAGCAAGAAGATCCCAGGTTTGATACCTAGACAAGGGGTCTTTTTGTGTAGAGTTTGCATGTCTTTCCACGATTGCATGGGTTTACTCCTGGTACTGCAGTTTCCTCTCACAGTTTAAAAAACATACATTATGTCTATTGTTGATTCTAAACTACCCATAGAACTAGTCTGTGTGCCCTGTGATGGACTGTCGAGCTGTCCAGGGTGTACCCCTGATAGGTTCCAGCAGAATAAGCAAATATAAACAATAAATGAACGCTATTTGGGTTATATATTTTGTATTTGTAATTAAAAAGTGGTCAGTTTGGTTATGGTTTTTGTACTTAACAAGCCTGAACAAAGCCAGTGAATGATTTAGTACCATTGCAGTTTTTGCATTATGGGGCTCCTTTACTGCTTCATCAATTATATTTTAGTTACTAGTATGTAATGTTTATATATCACACGACTCAAAAAGACACTATCACATGTATGTAATGTGTATATATCACATGACTCAAAAAGACACTATCACATGTATGATATGGTGCATTTATACATGAGATGTTTGGCAAGGAGACATGTTAATACTGATTGCTGGCTGCTTACTTTTTTGAGTGTGTTCATGTTGCAGTTTCTGATAGAATCCAGCAACTGATCCCGGGAACTCTTTTGAGTTTCACGTCCTGATATTTGGCTGCTGTCTTGTTTGCGTTGTGATACTGAGTTCAACGACTTCCGAAGCGATTGAATATCCAGTACTGGGGTAGGAGGAGGGGGAGGTGGAGGCGGAGCGGCAGGTCCTTTTCTTGATTGTGTTGTGGGCCCATCCTTTTTACCTGGTGATTTAGATGAGGGGGCAGCCATTGACTTAATAGCTGGGGTTGTTTTGGGGTTTGTGGTGGGACTGTTAAATTTGGAAACTTTAGCTAGTATAGATTCCTTTTTTTTTACAGGGTTGGCTTCAGGGGTTTGCTCATCTACGGGCTTGTTCGGTATAAGCTGTTTTTTTACTTCTTTAGGGGGCGTCAAGTTTGCCTGAATATCCTGCTTGGCAAGACGTTGTGCTTCCAGTCGTTTCTGCCGCTGTAGGTCCATATTACGACTGAGGGTGTTGGTCATGGCCATTCTTGGGCCAGCAAGTTCAAAGTGATAACCTAATTTAAGTAAAGAAGTATTATCACGTAGTACTTTGGTCATTTCCATCTCTGTTTTTCCTCCACAGATGTGTCTCTGGTTGTGAAAGCGAAGCTCTTTAAGGGTGGCATTGTGCTGCAAAGACTCAATGATAGCCAAAATTCCTTTGCCAGTGAGAAGATTGGAATCCAGATTAATTTCTGTTAACGTAGCATTGTCCCGTAAAGTCCCAGCAATGGCAAAAGCTACATGATCATCAGCTCGTGTGTTTGCTAGAGCAAATGTTTTGATGTGAGTGTTATTGCGAAGTCTTTCAGCAAACTGGATCAGAGTATTTGTCTTGATGACATCAGAGTTGTTGATGTTAAGTTCGGTGAGTTCAGGATCGTCACAGCGCACCTGCTCCAAGAGGTCATCAAACATGCTGGAGCCAGTATCACTGTCCATATAATCTTCCTCATCATCATGCTCTTCCTCATTCTCTGTCTTAAGAGACTGGTCATCCCCACTACTGCAGATGTCAGTAACATTATTGTAAGCTTTAGCATTCTTTGCTACAACCTTCCCTTTATCTTCACCTCCGTCTTTCTTTCTTTTCTCCTGCTTTTCTTGTTCCATGTCGATCTCATCCACTTTCTCCCATCGTTTCAGCCTGTCCTTTCTTTTCTGTGTTTCAGCTGAATCTTTACTACAGTCGAGTCCAATTTTCTCAAGGCACTTATCCTCTGCCTTTTCCTTTTTGTTCTCCATCACTGTATCCACCAGGTTTCTCTCTTTGTTCTTTCTTTCTAAAACTCTGTTTAGTTCTGTAAGACTCTTTTGCTCCTCAAGTTTGGAGACCAGTCCTTTGGTTCGACTCTCTCTTTTTCTCTCTACCTCCCTCCCTTTTTGCTCTTTCTCCTTGTTATCTACCACTTTGTTGCCCTGTAACTTAGAGATCAACTCTTTTGTTCTTATGTTGTCACCATTTTTTTTGTCATTTTTCTCCTTCCCTTTACTGTTCTCCCATTTCTGTAATCTGGAAATAAGATCTGATGTTATACTGTTACCTTGTTCTTTTTTAGTTGCCTCTAATTGTTTATCTTTATTATTTTCTACCCCTCTATCTATTTTTTTCTCTACTAACATTTCATTTCCTCTTCCAATCTCTATGGATTGTAGTTTGATGTCAGAGGTCTCATTTTCTACTTCGTTTACATCCCTGCTTCTTTGACTCTCCATTTTTTCTGCTTTGACTAGTGTTTTTTCATATTCAGCCTCCTCCTTGTCAGATGTCTCAAGGCTGTGTGACCTGGAGAAGCTCCGCTGTTCTTTGCTTTTTGTTCTTCTTAGTCGTTCTCGTCTACGGCATTCACCTTTGGCATCTCCCTGAGGATCAGATAGAGCAAAGTAACGATTTAAATCAGTTGAAATGGTTATATGGTGAGAGAATAGTCCACCAAACAGCTAAAATGTTATAATTAGATATAGCAAGGGCATCATGATACAATACTTATCATTGATACATGGTTTTTAATACAATACAACACGATACATTGCAGTAAAAAAGTAAAACATAGGTAAACTACAACAAAGTCAGAGATACGCTTTTTTCCCCCCAACATGCTTGTTTTTGAGAAGTCCATTTAATTAAATATCAATACCAGAGGTCAAAAGAACATCAAAATATTGAGATAGTAAGTTGTATCAGCCCTAGTTATAACTTTCATTTAAACTTTTGCAATTACATCCACAAGAATTATTGTGCAGATTTAAAACTGTAGTGTGTGTATGAAAATATGTAAAAATCTGAATAACACGATAAAAAATCACTTCAATGTTTGTTCTATTTCTAATGCAAACTAGTCATGGTACATGAACAGAGAAACATTTCTTCTTTTGTCACTCTAGCGCTAAATTTACCCCCAAAATATACAGCTAATAGTAAAAAAAACCTCAGAAGACGTTATTATATAAGAGCTTTAATGTTTTTATGTTCGAAATTTGGCTGCACTAACTGCACTGAGCTATTCTTAGTTTCCATTTGAGAAATAGCTTGCATGCTAACTTGGTGTGTTATTGTTCAAAGAAGTCTTGGAAGACCTAGACGTGCCCATATATGGCTAAAAATCAAAGATCAGCAATCACGCCTGGAATTCCATCTAGCCGAGTTCCGATCTCTAAGTTCTGATCATTTTCACTTCCAAAGAGAGAGTATTCCAACCACAAATTCATTCCTAAAGCATGACAACACTCCTGCAAACTTATTGAAATAAAAATTTCAAACAAGAACATCCTAAAAACATTTTGTCTGATAAAAAAAATTGAGATATCTTTAAAACACAAGCGTGCTTGGAATTTTGTCCAAAGAAGGTTTGTATCTGTAGGGTGGGGGTCAGAACATTATACACCAGGCACAAAACACTACATCAATGTAATCATATACATAGCTACACTGTTAAAGATAAATGATTTTTATGGTAAATATTTACAACAGACTACCTTATATTCAAGGGAAAGGGGTGGCCTAGTGGTTAAGGTGTTGGACTGATATCAGAAAGACCGGGGTTCGGTTTCCAGCACCACCAAGCCACCACTGTGGGCTCCTGAGCAAGAGCTCCCAATTGCTCAGTTGTAAGTCGCTCTGGATAAGGGTGTTTGCCAAATGCTGCAAATGTAAATGTAAATATCTATGTCTATAATGGCGGCATGGCGTAGTGATTAGCACCTTCGTCTCCACAGCAAAAAGGACCCGGTTCGATTTCCGGCCAAGGTGGTCTTTCTGTGCAAAGTTTGCATGTTCTCCCCACAGTCCAAAAACATCATGTATATCAGGTTGTTTGGGGGATTCTAAATTGCCCATAAGAGTGAGAGTGTGTGTGTGTGGCCCTGTGATTTACTGGCAACCTATCTAGAGTGTAGACACCTACAATCTACCTGGTACTTCCTGACTTTCACTTATAGAGAGTGTGTTTGGGCTCCAGCAAACCCTAATGACCAGGAATTAGGTGAATAAGTAGAAGATTAATAAATATCATATAATGTATTTTACCATAAATAATTGGCACAAGATAAATGAATGCAGTAAATTTTACATTTTTATATATGAACAGCACTGTTCTGTATTTTCTACAATAGTTTTTAATTGATTTCTGTATTTTTTACATTCTTACTGTTTATCACCTAAATAAGAATGTGTTCCCCCTTGAGTCTGGTTCCACTCAAGGTTTCTTCCTATTACCCTTAGGGAGTTTTTCCTTACTATCGTCGCCTCTGGCTTGCTCTCAAGAGACAAACAATTACTTTTATTTCTCCCTACATATGTATATGTAAAGCTTTAAGACAATGACTATAGTTAAAAGTGCTCTACAAATAAAGCTGGATTGAATTGAATTACTGGCAAACCACACTGCCAGTGAGTTACTAGAAACTCTACAGTTAATATCCAACAGTACCAAAATGTTATACCATATTCGACCCTGCACTAATGACTGCTATTTAATTTATTAAATAATTGATATCAGTTTTATATGCATGTATGATTATACATGGTATACATGATATTATACAACCTCTGGTTTATTATATGATATTTCTAAACAATGCAAAAAGAACTGCTTGTTCTGTTTTAAATGTTTTAAAAAATGATCCAAGGAAAAACAAGCCGTGTGTGTGTGAGTGTGTTGTGGTAGGATTTACATGCTTTGCTAAAAGTATTTAAAGCAAACAAGAAGTCTCAATAGATTTTAGAGACCCCTCAGCTCTTTTACAGTGTATCACTTTACTAAGATTATTGCAGCACCTGTTAAAGCCAGTAGAACTCAACACTTGCCCTTGTCCCATTAGGACAGGGAATCAGTAAATATTTGAGGCAGATATAAGAAGGGGGTGTAAGGCAGAAGATGATGTGAATGTGAATCTGTGTTTAAAGCGTTTATTGTTGTTTCAATGTTATTTCAATAGTTAGTGAGCTTTAAGAACAATACAGTAGCAACTTAAACTGAACACCATTTGACCAACTAACTTTTTAAACCATTCTATAATGTTGAATTTCATTCATTCATTTTCTGCTTATTCCCAAACTTTTTGGGGTCACAAGGGTCTGCTGGAGCCTATCCCAGCGCACATTGGGCGAGAGGCAGGGGGTACACCNNNNCTAATGCACATGTTTTTGGACTGTGGGAGGAAACCGGAGTACCCAGAGGAAACCCGGGAAGAACATGCAAACTCCAAACAGAAAATTGACACGGAAATTGAACCCAGGGCTTCTTGTTGTGAGGCGACCGTGCTAACCACTAAAGTTGAATTTATTTAGTACAAATACATTTTAGTTACCAAACTGTTGTGGTATAAACAGTGTAAGTGCAAACGTAAACATTCCACTCAAGAGAGTTACTGAAAAACATCTGGGTTTTTGAGGAATGTTTGCACATTCCTTTAATCAGTGCATAAAAACCAGGCTGCTTTAGGAGATATGCAGAAGCCTACCCCAGCTCTCTGAAAAGCGAAAGGCGAAAGGGGGGTACACCCTGTGAATTACCAATCGACCAAATGTACATGTTTTTGGACTGTGGGAGGAAACCGCACAGAATGAACATAGAGAGAGAGCAAAGTTCACACAGAAAGGAATCAAACCTGGGCCTTCCTGCTTTAAGGCAACAGCACTTATAACTAAGGCAGTGTGATGTTTTTTTAAATAACTTTAGTATTTAATAGTTATAATTTGTAATTTATTACAAAGTTTATTAAAAGTATTAATATAGTTTTTTGCCCTTTTTTAAGGTTGTTTTATTTAAAAATATTGACTTCCACCCTGATCTTCACTACAGCATAATCATTATTTTGCTGGGAGTGTTAGCTGTCTTAGTGGTGACCATCTGTCCACTGTTAAAATGGTATTGACAGAAATAATCATGTGGTGCATGTTGGCCCTATCTGACTGACCAATCTACACACAACCTAGTCCTCATCAGCTATTTTTCCCTAGCAGCCTTGTAAATGTTGTATAGTCAATAAGCTCTACTTGTCATAGATACGGGTCAAACAACACATTTCCATTCAAACAGATGTAGATGCCAAAAGCCAGGCAGGTAATACTGGTACAGCTTCTTAATTATTGATAACGTGCACACGTGAAAAAGGTATTAATTACATTTTTACATTCTAAAGCTATTTCTAAACAAGGATATAAAATTGATGACTGTAAACACAGGGGTGTGGTCACAGGGACGTCCACATACATTTTAAGCAGTTAGGGCCCACAAGGAAGTAAGCAGCACTTATTATATTAATTTTAATGATTCAACAAAATTATATAACGCAACTCTGACTTAATTTATTTTAATTCCCTCACACTCGCCCGATTGTGTGTTGATGTTTTATGTTGCACTAACAAACGAGCCTAGTTTTTGTTTTTTTTTATCACCACACAAAGAGAGTCAAAGATTCTTAACATTTTTCAACCCAACCTGATATTCCCTTTTCCTGACAGGAATATCTTTATGCAAACAAAAGGGCGCACCCTGGACTTAACCTATCAAAGGAAACAGCATGGACAAACCATTGTGGACCTGTGATGGAACGGCAATCTGCCCAGGGCGTACCCCTGTCTCTTGCCTTATGTGCACTGGGATAGGCTCCAACTGACCCCTGTGCCCCCTAGCTAGAGAATAAGCTATATAGATGATGGATGAATGAATGAATGAATGACAATTTAGAGATGCCAACCAACTGCATGTGCATGTACAGCATATGTGTTTGGACTGCCCTGATACTTAGACCACGCAACAGAACACGCAAAAAATTATCTAATTTTCGCTGACATTTCAAATGTATATGCCGTGTGCACTTATCTCTCTTATCTTATCTACAGTCTATATAGTTTAGTGTGTACATTGCATGTATTCATCACCTCAAAGGAAAGCTCCCTCTCTATGAGTTTCTTGGTCTGTCGCTCGCAGTAGTCGAGCATTGCTTCACGGTCGTAGCCACGTGTTGGCTGTTTGTCGGTTTGGTTTTTCTGTCTGAGCCCCACCGGCACACTGGGATCCGGATCGATGATAATTAACTCCTTCTCCAGCTCCTCCACCTCATCTGGAGAGAGACTCGCCAGAAGACCGTCTATATCCGAGTCCTCGCTTACGGTACGTTCAGAGCGCGCCAGACGTACTTTTCTCCTCGACATTATGAAAATAATGCGTTGCACAAAGGCGTGAAAAATTGTTCGGAAAATCGAGTTAGGACTAAAGCTTTTGCTAAAAATGATGTCTGAAGTGCGCAGACCTGCAGGCACCGAGCTCACTGCGCACGGCACAGAGCATCACCCACTCGCGTTCCTGAAATTCCGTAGCGCACAGATATATTAAGTCTAAATAATAATTTTGAAAACTTCGAATTATTTTTTACATTTCTATAACCAGTGCTATATAGTATGTTCTAAGCAAAACAACAGCTCCTTCACGGTTAGTCGTCGGTGGGTGTAAAAGCAAATTTGGGGAAAAAATTTGCATGTACTGCTGGGTTTAAAGTGGGCGGAGAAAACAAGTCGATTTACAATATATAAACAAGTTTGTAGACATTTGGCTTTCCCAGACTGTTGCCACAAAGTTTATCCCACACAGTTGTGTTAAATAGCTTTGTATACGTATTTCTTAGCTAAGATACCCTAAAATCCTTTCCCATATGATAATCCTGGACTTTCATTCCACTGAACAGCTCTGGAATGAACTGGAACACTGCCTGCTCCACCTCAGACCACCAAACATTAGTCCGGCTCCAAAATCTTTTACAGTACTCAAGAGGTTATTAAAAGGTTCAAGAGTGAGACTTAATCCAGAAAAAAAGATTAAATATATGTAAAGATCCAGTGTCCTATTACTTAAAATTGAGGTTTGGTATTCATTAATTTATTTACTTCTATACACTCTTATGCTTTCTACCTTATTCCTAAACACAGCTGGTCATTTAATGGAGTTTGGAATAATGAGTATAACTCATCATACCATAATCAACCACATTATAGCCAAAAAAAGTGTTTTTTTAACCTGCAATGAACGTGTTAAAGGGAAAAAAACGTCAAACGGGAAAGCAGTAGTTTGTTACAAAAATCTCAACCTTCAGGTTTTTTTTTTTCATTAACCGGGCAGTGGTGGACACTAGTTGTTTCCAACATAAATTGGTAGAAAATATGTGGACACCCGATTCTATTGCTACACAATTTCCTTGTATGCAGTGCATTTAGGATTTCCCAAGCCTTATGTTGAATTCAACAGGGGCTAAATTTGTAAAAGGTTAATATTCAACAACCAATATGTATATAATGGATGGATGCATAGACAGACAGACAGACAGATATTGACCAGACATCAACAATATATAGACAAAAGGGCTTTTATTCCACACTATAAACTGGGACATTTTAAACAAGCTTAAACCCAGCTGCCGACTAATTACCTCCCACCCCACAAAATGGCCTAAGTAAGTCGTGTGGCAGTTTCTCTTATGCACAGCTCTCAGGCTGCTACATCACTAATCACCAACCCAATAGGGGACCATCTATGCTTTACACTTCATGTACAATGGACCATCACCTCTAGAGCAGCAGCACACAATGCACACAGTTCATACACACTCCAAGTTCCCAGATAATTGACATTATTGCTCAGATAAATAAAACTAATCTACAAAATGGAAACGGAAATAAAGAAATGATTTTATCTCAGATGTATGTTTACAGAACAATGGGTTTTCAAAAAAAAATTGTAATTTTTTTCCGTTTATCGTAGATATTTGGTACAAAATGATTTTGTATGTTCTGCGTTGTTGTGTTCAGCATGCAGAAGTCCCCGAGAAACAAGAAACCTTTCAGTATAGTTTTTCACATGCTCCTTACAAAATGACCTCGCTCTCATTTCTGATGATGCAACAAATCAGAAACCCATGCTGTGTACCTCACTCTAGTATGTAACGCTTTTTCAGTTAGCATATTTGTATTTTTAAACAACCACAAAGATCAAATAGAAGAAATGTTGTAAAAAATACAAAAAAAGGCCAAGTATTATAATTCAGAACAACAAAAACTAATTTAGAAAAAGGTGGTGGGGTAAAAAAAAAAAAAAAAAAAAAAAAAAAAAAAAAAAGAGAGAGAAAATAGCACCGTTGTTACAAAGGTCAGAGGTCAGAGGATGTTGGGATCAATCAGTTGCACAACCAGGAAAGGGATAGTACAAAAAGGAAAAAAGGGGAGATGAACTGGTAGTTCTCCTCCTAGGCCACGGCTCCTTTACTACACACCGGTATTATTTCCACCACCGTTCTGTTTTAACGTGTGCTACAGGTGACACATACATAGTCCTCTTCGGCTGCTACCTTTTCAGAAACGCCTACACAGATCATGTGAAACCACTGGTTACAGCAGTCACACTGCACCCAGAACACCTGCAATATATACAGACAGATTGTTTGAGCATTAAACCATTATAAATCTTTAACTCTCTCCCAAATAAACAAAAACACTGCACACCTCATCTTCTGCAGGCTGGAGACAGCTCTCAGCTGGGCAGAGGATCATGTCCTCCTCAGAGTCCTCTGACTGGGACAGATCCGATAGATAATTGGGTGAGGCAGACACAGAAGCTGCTTTCCTCTCTTTCCTCTTCTCCCTTCTCATTCGCTGCCTCTTCTTTTTTGGGATTCCTCGCTCCCTCAAGTCAATTTTTAGATCCAGGTCCTCTTTTTCTATTCGCCGCTTTGCTTTCTTTTCAGTTGTGGTCACTAGGTCCTTCTATGGACACAAAAAATTGTCAAATCAGATTTTTTATTAGAAAACAGCTGTTGTACAAACACTAAGAGTTTTAAGGCAAACTCTTACCTCTCTGTGTGGTGAAATGTGTTCCTGAGTTTGGTAGGGTGCGTGTTGTGGGCTGTCAGTTTCTGGGTGTACATGCTTTGGATGGCTTTGGGCTGGGGGGCCATTTAGTAATAGCATGTAGAGCTGTTCAGTCTCAGGCAGTGACACCTGCAGCAGCAATCCTTCCACCAGCAGCTTTTCCAGATCTGTGCTTAGACCTAACACACAGACCTTGATGTTTACTGCATATAAATCTTGTGGTCAAGATCTGGTACAATTCTAAAAACATCACAGTACAGTGTGTATTGACTATGTTTACACTAAACATGTAAATAGTTATAGTTACTATATAACGTTTTTCTATTTTCATAGCAAATTTAAATCTATACTTCACTAGTATACTTTGATCATTTGCAACGGACAAATGGGTGACAATGCCAACAGATGGCTGCACCTCTGTTTGCGTCCAGCCTCGTGCAGTCAAATGTCAGTATCTTTTAAAATCCCCCTATTTCAGAGTTTACAAAGTACCCCTTAAATTAATTCAATAAGAGTGTAAGCTGAAAAGAAAAACAATATAACCTTTTAAAAAAAGTCAATTTTATACAATTTGCTTACATGGACCTATTCTGATGTTATTCACACAACATTTTATCTACAAGAAAAAAAAAATCCAGTGGTAGTCCGGTGGCATAGTGGTTAGCACGGTCACCTCGCAGCGAGAAGATCCCAGGTTCGATTCTCGGGCAAGGGGTCTTTCTGTGTGGACTTTGCATTTCTCCCCACGCTTGCATAAGTTTACTCCGGGTTCTCCATTTTTCTCCCACAGTCCAAAAACATGTACATTAGGTTGATTGATGACAAAATTGCCCATATTATTGAACATGTGTGTGTATGTGTGTGTGTGTGTGTGTGTGTGGTCCTCCAACACACTGGCGACCTGTCCAGGGTGAACCCTTGCCTTTTGCAATATGTGCACTGGAATAGGTTCCAGCAGACCACTTTGACTTGAGCTATGAAAGAAGCGGGTCTAGAAGATGACAATGAATGAGTGAAATAAAATTAAGGGTTAAAAGCAGTGGAAACGTTACCCTGTATAGCCAAGCATGTCAGTACGGAAATTGTACTACACAATACAAAGGAAATCCACCATCTTTGTTAACAAACTCACTTTTACTTAAAATATGTTGTTAAGCTCTGTGTAATTCCGCTCTACTTCATGACATGGATAGAAAAAAGTAAATGTTACATAGGTCTACCCACCCTGTAGAGGAATGCAACGTTGTTCTATGTAGAAGACGGAGTGCTCCCGAATGCACTTGTTCCAGGTCTGACCCTGACAAACAGAAACGAATTATTGTAAAACACAGATCGACTGTACATCGTCATGCTTTCCAGTTCATTACTTCCTTATGTTTTACCACTAATACTTATGATAAATATTGTGTCTTTTTGCAATGTGCCATGCCCACCTTTTCACTGACCTCACTGTGCTGTCCCTGTTCTTCCTGAGTGGTTGTTGGAAAGTTATACGAATTAATAACCTCCCGTGATCGCCGCTGCCAGTCCACTGTACGTTCAATCATGTAACGCAAGGCGTCTCCTTCTGGTAAACGCACACGGATCCTCTGCAGAGATGCCATCAGTGGAACAATTCTGTCTAAAGCCGGTTTTGCGGTACGCCGACACAAAGGACACAACCATGGCTCGGACTCACGAAGGTCCCCCTGGCCACGTACGCACACACTGTGAAAAGCGTCTCGACACAGCTCGCACTGACGCATAGCACCCATCGGAGGCTTCTGACAAACGCACACTTTAAGCGTGCTACAGTCAGCTGCTGGGAAAAGTTTGGACTCGTTAGCTGCACGGAGTGACACCAATGACTCCAGCTCCTTCAGACGAACTTCAGCAAGAGTTGCCATCTGAACAACAAAAATATGACAGACAGACTGAGCATTCAAAAATCCAATTTACAGTTCCGAAAAAACAGGTTTTATTTTGGTCATGAAAATAACCCAGATATAACTGCTGCTTTTCGAACTTTTCTGATTTAATGAAAAAATTTAAAAAAACAACTAGGGTGACTGTCACCTATCATGACTGAATTTCAACTTACAGCGGAAGCAGAGTCTCTACTCTCGGACAGGCCTTTCTCTACATCACAAAGATTGTCCAATTTTCCTAATCTCTTTTTCCCAAAAGACATTGCATCTCCTTTTATCTTCTTTATCTTTCTTTTCATAGAGGTCCCCACCTCACAACGTGGACACAGGACCTAAAGACAGTGGCACACAGAGAAAATTAAAAATAATTTCAACACTAGAAAGTGAGGACAGTATTAGCGTTTTTAAAAAGACTACCTGACCAACAACCAGCTATTAAAGTATGCTGCAGTGTTTAGCTAGTTTAGGTGTGTTTTGGGTTGAAGCTACTTTTAATGTCTTGCTACTTAAAACTCATATGCAGTGGGTATAGGGGAGGGTGGAGCTAAACTCTGCAGGACATCAGCTTTCCAAAATAAAGTCTGTTTTTTTTCCCTGTTTAAAAGCATTAAGCATTGGGAGAGGCTATTAGATTTGGGTACCTCCAGCAAAGTGAAAGATGAGTTTTTAAGGAGAAAAGTTTTGGCAGCCGACTCCTTCCATGCCTGCACCTCAGAGATGAGCGCTTCCAATCGTTCCAGTGGTTCCAGTTGTACAGGAATCGTCCGAGCCCTCAATACCAAGTCTGAGATTGTGTCTAACACGGGGATACGACCTCCCAACTAAAAACACGCAAGGTAAAATCTATTTTAAAAAAATCTCAAATGCTCAAGTAAGGATCTGTTTGACCTCCTCTTACATGTTTTTGTTCATTTATATACATAACAAAAACCATTTACTTAAAAAACAAACATTACTAAAACTAATTTTTAAAAAAGTTGTAAATGCAGATTAGAAGACCCTCAGTGTGCTTCACCTGCAAAGCCTCAGCCTCCTTTAACCACTCTTTAGCTCTATTAATAGAGTCCCGCAGCAACAGACAGGAGGGCATGTATGTAGGAAGAGCCTTAATCTCTTTCAAGATGGCAGACAGAGACTCAGCACTCTCTGGGGGTCTGAGGAAAATATACAGTACTATTAATCTATATAAATATACATACAGTATATATAAAATCAAAAACACCTAGTAAATAAAAGATCATGGGTACAATTCAAAAAATGCAACATTAAAAGGCAACATGATTACTAGAGCCATAATCGCATAGCATAGTATGTAAAATGCAGCATAAAAAAACGTCTTGGATGCCTAAATACTTCTGCCTGGATTTTAAAGTATGCATACAATAGACACTTAAGCCTAGAACTAGTCATATTTTTAAATTAGCAAGTTTTTAAGTAGTTTTTAGTATATAACAGAGTAGTGCAATTTAAAATACAAGAAATAAATTCAGGTGTCCATTTGGTTTATATAACTGGATGCTGCCCCCACCTGGCTTTAAGCAGTGCATGCGCTTTCTCCTCCCATTGCTCAGATACAGTCAGCAGTTCTTGCAGACGAGCCATAGCACGCTCTATTGCAGGGTCAGAAATCAACCCCACAGCACGGTCGATCAGCTGTCGCATAGCATCCAGAGTAAGACCGCGGGCGCTGCTGCCTAACTCTTCAGTCTGACGCACTGCTGCTAACCAGCGAGCAATCTCCAGACGCTCTCGCAGCCGAGGAACCTCTGGCAAATAGACGTCGAACTCTGAGCTCTCATCTAGAAGGGCTTGAATCTCTACTACAGAATCTGCACTCACAGCATCAGAGAGGACTTTTTCACTGTGTGCCTGAAAATCCTCGATACGGTTCAAAAGCTCCTAAAAAAATATAATAAAAAAAAATATATCAACCAATAACAAAAAGCAATTAAGAATTAGGATTTAAGAACCAATAAAAAAAGATTTATAGAAATTCTTAAATATAAATTAGATAAACTAATCAATTTAGTTAAATAATACTTTTTAAATTTATTACCTTAAATACACAGTAGGATTTTAGAAACACACAATAGAGTACATCTACAGCATTTGGCAGATACCCTTATCTAGAGCGAATATCACTTTTTATACAGCTTAAAAATTGGAGGGTAAAGGGCCTTGCTCAGGGGCCCAACAATGGCAACTTATTGGTGCTGGGAATTAAACTGGGTCCTCTGATTAGCAGTCCAACACCTTAACCACTGAGATAACACTTCCCACCAAGTCCAAATTGTCATATCTGGTAACTTACTTTATTCATAAATGTAAAATGTGTGATACCTTTAGTAACGGTGCTTGCATTAGGCTGCAGGGCAAGCTGTAAAGCTGACGCACAAACGACCTTAGTTCCTCTACACTCAACTGGTTTTGAGTTTTTCCTCCACCAGCACGATATCTAAAGAGACACAAATTTGTTGTTGACCACACTAATATCACCTCTTTACACACAATGTAGAATGGAATACTGCTTGGCCAATTCACCAACCTCAGAATGCGTGCGCATGTGTGTGTATATACCTAGTCTGACGCTTGCCATTGAGAAGCTGTTGTGCGACAGCCGAGCATCTGTCTGCATCCTGAGTGACCACTCTCAGGTGACGTAATAGATCATTATCTGGAAAGCTGTTCTTATCGGTCTCCTCAAGCAGAGAATGAAACACAGACAGATCTAAAACAAAGCATAGAGATTATTGTGTAAGACAGAGGTCCAACTATTTATATGTTACACTAGTTATTTAAAAGAAATATTAATACAAATAATTAACACATTGTGTGTATCAATATTTAACCTTTAACATCCATACACATTTTAATGAGGTTTAAAATGTTATGTTTACGTTAATATTCAACATAATATATGCATGTCAACAACTTCTCCTGTAGTCGTCGCTGGCACATACGGCTACAAACGACACATGGTATCAGAAGCAAGCATAAAAATAAGGCCAAATCAGGGTTTGTATGCATTTTATTTTTGTTTTAAGTATTGCAATACATATTGCATTGCAATACCATGGTATATTGCATTATGGCCCATTTTATTACAATATGTATTGTACTGTAAGGTCCTTGTTAATACACATTTTTATTGCAACCACTCAAATAGTATTAAGTGACTTAAAATAGCTGGATAACCAACTATTAATTTAAATGCATTTATTTATAAGCATGAGGGCTTTACTCATCTTCCGCATACTCGTTTTCTGTACTCTGCCAGACCTACGAGTGTTTGTTGCCAAAAAGCTTTATCTTGGTATCATCTGACCAAAGCGCACAGTCCCAGCTAAAGCCCTAGTACTGATTAGTGAACTCCAGATGTTTGCATTTGTGATTGCGAGTGAGAAAAGTTTTTTTACCGTGCATGCCTCCCAAATAGCTCGTTGGTATATAGATAGCGCCTGATGGTTGTTTTGTAGACCCCAAGAGGCTAACAGTGAGCTTTGAAGAACTTATATCTCTTACCATCCTCCTCGCTGTGCATGGATGCAAAATAAACTTGAGTCCTCATCCAGGCTTGTTTACCACTGTTCAAGTTGTTTTGAACTTTTTAATGATTCCTCTGAAAGCAGATATGTGTAGGTGCAGGCGAGTGCTATTTTCTTGTAGCCATTGCCTAACTTGTGAAGGTTGACACACATCTGTCTTACTTGAATGATTTTTTTTTGTTTTTCCCATATTGAAGAGTGGATAAATAATAAAATAGCCTCTGTTTCACATAATATTTATACCACAGGGAAAACGGAATAAATTAAATTCATATTTTATACCCACTTAATTCCGAACTCAGGGTCACAGGGGTCTGCTGGAGCCTATCTCAGCGCACATAGAGCAAAAGGCAGGGGGTACAACCTGGACAAGTCACCAGTCCATCGCAGGGCCACACACACTCACTCCAATGGGCAATTTAGAGTCACGGATCAACCTAATGCTAAACCTGTTTTTGGACTGTGGGAGGAAACAAGAGTACCCGGAGAAAACCCATGCAAGCGCAGGGAGAACATGCAAACTCCACACAGAAAGACCTTGTGCCCGGGAATTAAATCCAGGACCTTCTTGTTGTGAGGCGACCATGCTAGCCATTATGCCACCATGCCACCCAATTACTAATTAAATGTTGCTAGATACTCTTATCAACTTTGTAAACTACTTCAATATTTTATTTCAAGGCTTTTAACACATCTTAACCAGGGATGCCAAAAATTATGAAGGACAGTGTAGTTTAGTTTAGAATATATGGCAATACTTCCAAAACGAGTACAAACTCGAGTTCAAGCTGTATTTAATTGATTAAGCAAAACTTACTGCGCTTTTTATCAAGTTTAGCCTCAAGGACCTCAGTTACATGTGATGCCCACTCGTCATAGGACTGAGCCCTTTGCTTCACAGCATTCAACATGGGGAGGAGGTCATCCAGAGTGAAGCGGTACCTGAAACATAAAAGAAAAAGTATTACATTTATTTTGTTTAAATAGACACTGTAAGTAAATAATGTATTGTTGAATACATTCAATATGTTCAGACTATTTAAATTTCAATTTATATACTAAAGAATTAGGGAATCGACAGGCATAGACGAGGAAAGAATGAATTCATTTTTAAGCACACACCTGAAAGTGTATTTGGAGGCAGGGCAGGTGCAGAGCTGGTTAGAGTGGTGTAAGCACACCTGCTCACCTGGGCGACATGAACAGGTAAGAGCAGACAGGTAACAGGTGGTGCGACACTTGCAACACTGCCTTTCATCATCCTGCAGCAAATCATATTTAAACAACTCACACTGCACCACTCCCTAAAGAGAGTGTGAGAAAGAAAGAGAGAGAAAGATTGGGTTATAAAAACCGGTATTAAGGGATGCCCTTTTTCTGCATATTACTGGCTTTACTTTCTGTCTACCAGTATCATTTGCATATTTTTTACTCTTTTTTTTTCTCATCGATAAGGGGAAAAACAGACAAAAATACGCCCATATGGTAAAATTGTTTGACTGTTGCTCCTTTTCTCACCAATTTACGGATTTTCTCTCGGAGGTCCTTTTCTTCATTGATCATTTGCACCAGGTCTTTGTGCACGGCTGAAGCAAGAACCACATCCAATTTCTCAGCTTTGGCAGCCATGTTGCAGATCATCTCATCATGCGAGAATACGCAGTAACGATTCAGCAAGCGGTAGTGCTCAACACACTGACGGCCCAAAGGCATCTAGTGAAAAATAGTTAGCTGCTAATTAATCAAACTTGGGACTACATTAAAATTACATTACATTATTATATAAAAAAAGATTATAGTACAAATACAAATCTTACCCAGTCTACCGTGCAGAAGTTCACAGCCTCTGCAAAGTTAAAGCCCTGATTAAAACCACTGTGATAGGCTCTTGGGAATGTGATTACAAACTCTCCTGCACATTGATTGGTCCTGTAAATCTTTAAAAAATAGTAAAGGATTGGTTAAAATCATTGTGTAAAATACATTTCAATTATTTAATGTGCTTATAATTAATGTATGAGCTATTCCTATGTCGGGGATGCACAATTCTATAATAGTATGAAAGAAAAAATAAATTTGCATGTCAGAGAGCGGTGTTCATTAAAGAGTGTGTGTGCGGGTTGCAAGAAGCAGGACTGTGTGTGAGCAAGGGTATTTATGCCAGTTTGACTTACTGGTACTCCATGAGCCATAAGGGTGTTAGGGTTCATAATGGTAACGAGCTGGTGCAGAAGATCTGGCTGAGATTCAAATAGCTCAGGCGCCAGCTTTTTCATCACTTCCTCCAGCTGCTCGGCAGCAAATCCTGGAGCTCCATACCATGTCTTAGGCTCACCCCTGCACACAAAAACAGTTTACTTCACTACTTACAGACACATTTTTACTTATTCTCCCTGAAAGACAGATGGAACCAATATCACCAGTCTAGGGAAAATTTATACTAATCCTTTTTACAATGTAGCCAAGTTCATAGCTGGTTTCAGGTAGATCAAACAAAGATTTATCTAAATGTCAAAATGCCTTTGCAATAGCAAAATGTCTAAAATCCCGCAATATTTTTAGCAAACCAGGTGACAATCACTTAATGTTATGCCAAAAAAGGCTGATTATTACTGACAGCATAATAAATTGGTATTTACCAGTGCAGATAGTTGATGGAGTAGCTCCAATGGTCCTCGATATGCCAGCAGAATGAAGAGAAGCACATGCCCACATACAACCAGGGCAGGGTCATGCCACATATATCAGCTGTCACATGCGTCAACACAGATGGAGCCATCATTGCCATGTTGTTAAGATTCCACCCACAGCCCAAGTACTTCTACAAGCCAAACAGAACCAAAAAAGGTTTAAATTCAGCTCATATTTTTAAAATTACACTTTGACAGGACTTATGATGTAATGCAAGCATGCATGCATTTTAAATTGTGTTGAGCCTATCTGCCTTATGAGGTTTCCATGAACCCCATTTTTGTCCAATTTGAGTTGTAGATTAAGTTATTTACACTTTGGGAATTTCAAATCTACAGGTTTTTCTCCTTCTTCTTTGTACCTCGTCTTGCGGAGTAACCTTAAACTTGCCACCCTTTATTGGAAATCCACTTCCGAACTCCTTAGAAGCTATATCAGCTCCATACTCTACAGTCACATCCTCTGTGATGGTGCCCACCAACCTCCAGAACTCTTTCTCTACTAACTCAGTAGGGACCATCTATACATTCACAGAAACACACATTGACATGAAGACAAGAACATTAGATAACAATAATAAAATGCAACAAAACAATTACAAATAAAAAGTAACTAATTTCAAAGTTATTGAATAGGAGTCAGTTTTAACTGACCACAAAATACTGGTTGTTTCTTAACTTAATCCCTAAGCTTACATGAACAGGCATGTTGAAGTAGTCAGACTTAAAAGAGTCAGCCATTTCCCCAAACGTTTTGAGGGAGTATTCTCTGCGTGCTTGCTCGAAACCAAATGCCTGCTGTGGTTTACTGCATTCCTGTATAGAAACATATTGCAATAGGTTAAAGTATTTAAACATGCTACAGCGTTAAAAGAGATTTAATATCACTGTATAGTATATTATCTTTTTGCGCTATTGACAAATATGTGTATGTAGTTCTGTGTTCACATATAGCACACTATAATGGGAACATCGTTTCATGCACTCATTTATACGGTTAACAGGTGGCAGCAACACCATGCCTAAAATCATTGAAGGAGGTTTTATGTTTATTTATTCATATTAAAAATAAATAAGCAGGTTTAAAAGTATCTTATTAGATAAATTGAGATAGATAGACAGACAGACAGACAAACACAGACAACCACATCATTACTAAAAATTACCCATTAGGAAAGCTACAAATACTCCCAATAGTAAATATTTTTGACAATAAACAAAGTCCATTTAACTTGTCACTAGTAATATTGTATTATCACTAACACACCACATGCAAAAAGGAAAGAAAGCATGGCTCTGAATGGATACAATAGCTATATTAGTGCTAGAAAATAACGTTAGCGATGGATTAAGTAAGGTGTGGCAGACAAGAAGACCCTGCTTTCCACACCTGCGCCAGACACTTGGGACACCTCCAGTCACCCTTAGGGACATCATGAAGGGGAGGGATCAAGCAGAAAGTGTGGTAGCTGTCATCACAGCCATCACATAGCAACAGCCTATCCTCATCGCTACCGCTCCCACATACCAAACACACATATAGGTCCACCTACAATAAAAGGGGAAAAATAATAAAGTGGAACAAAGGGTTAGCAGTGTAGTGCAACTATTTTATACTTTTGATATATTTTAGATGTATATTGAAAGAGTAAAGAATCAAACAGACAATGAGACAAGACTCACTACACTGACAGGTGGCTGTGGAGCGATTTTCTTATAGCGTGACTTGGTTTTCTCTGGCTCCGGTTGCAGTTCTCTCTCCACAGGCTCCAGTTTAATCTGAATTGGAACTTCTTTTACTGTTAAAGTAGAAAAAAATACTCAGTTTGTCTCACCAGCTATTGCAGGATTTTACTTTTAGGCTAAAAAGAACTAAATACAAGCATATACCTCGCATGATAAAATCAACCATCTAAATTTTAGACTTTTAGATGAGAAATGAGCTGCAAGTATAAAATATATACTGCTTTTTATATTTCTTCTACTTTATTCAGGTAAGATTTTAACGATCATGAAGTACTTGAAAGAATGTGTAATTAAAATGTTAGGAAAATCTTTAATTATATACAGTAACAGAAGGTTCACCTGGTTCAGGTTTTACAACCAAAGAGCCCATCCGCCTCCTAAGATTGGGCCTGTTCTCACTCACATCTCCCCCAGCACACCCCTCTGACTTTCCACAGTCAAGCTACAAAGAAAGCAAGATAGAACAATGATTTTTGTTCATTCGTAATATTAAGTAATTATAGTACAAAGATAATAATAATGTGGTTAATTTGTCCAGAAGTAATGTTTGTGCAGGTTTGTGTCTAAAAATATGCTTAAAACAACCTCAGCTTTCATCCGTTTGGCTCTTCTCGCAGGCGTGCACGTATCACTGGGTTGCACCTTCACCTTTTGCCTTTGCACCAGATCATGAGGTTTATATTCTTTATCATCATCATAACCACCAGAATTTTCCTGAAGGGAAGGCTTCTGAACAAACTGGGGATAAAGAAAAAGGTTTCGTCAATTGCCAACATATTACATAAAAAGATGATTTTGTAAACAGTCCGACATATAAGTATTTATATGCAGTTTTATTACAGGATATTACTTGAAAGTTTTGTACATTTGTGTCTAAGAAAATGGATACAGAAAAATAAAGTGGTAATTAGCCGACTCTCATATAAGCAGCAAACAAACAAAATCCTTGGTATCTGCTTCATGACTCATCTCGACATCAAATGAGGATTAGCACATTTCAGGAAAAGCATTATCAATAATGAAAAATACATGTACTGACAAACAGTGGAAAAGAAATGGCAGCATTTGTTTTTTAATCACTGGCAGCCTGCTGTCCAAGTCTAAAGCGAGACCAGGAGCAAAGTAAAAATACAGTACACACACGTATTCGTTCACAACTGCAGAAAATGTAAAGCCATATCTATACCATGGCATGGTTTAAAGGAGTGGAAGCAAGCGAAACCAAAGAGAGCATCAGAAAAACTGTCACAAGGAACCCTTAAGCTATAAGCTGGCAAAACTACTTTACATTTACAGCATTTGGCAGACGCTCTTATCCAGAGTGACTTACAACTGAGTAATTGGGGGTTAAGGACCTTGCTCAGGAACCCACAGTGGTAGCTTGGTGGTGCTGGGAATTGAACCCCGTTCTTTCTGGTATTAGTCCAACCACTAGGCCACCCCTTCCCCTTACTGCATAACTTGTGCTATCTAGGCATGAGAAGCATTTTTGCTAATGGAAAATTCCATACAAACCCTAGAATGCTTTACTCTGAATGGAAAAGTTACCAAATCATTTATTTTCCGATCCATGAATCTACATCCAACCCCCCATATAACAATCTATATTTATTAATCTATATCCATTGTACCTGTCCAATTACTCATCTATTCATCCATCCAAAGACCCATCCATCCATCAAAGTAACCTTCCATCTATCCAAGTAACCTTCCATCAATCCATCCATCCAGGTATCCATGTACCCATCTAAGTAGCCATCAATCCATCCATCCATCCATCCATCAAGTATCCATCCATCCATCCAAGTACTCAACCATTTATCCATCCAAGTACTCGTCCATCCATCCATCCATCCAAGTACTCATCCATCCATCCATCCAAGTACTCATCCATCCATCCATCCAAGTACCCATCCATCCATTCATCCAATTACCCATCCATCCATCCAATTACCCATCCATCCTTGCTCTCCAGGGACAAAAAAAACCTATCATTTCATAGTTACTATTATATCAGGATTGAGAAGCTCACCAATTAACTTTGAAGCACTTTTGTACGTCGCTCTGGATAAGAGCGTCTGCTAAATGCTGTAAATGTATTTGTAAATTTCACCCTGTATATGTATCTGTAAAGCAGCTTTGAGATAATGACTATTGTTAAAAGTGCTCTACAAATAAAGCTGAATTGAATTAAATTGAATAACCTCACCAACACAAATTAGTCTGAACCCAAATTAGCTAAATCCAAAGGTGGGTCTTTAGCTTATCAGATAAAATGCACATTAAGAATTTAATTCATTACAGGGAGGACTGCTTTTGCAATGCAACCCATGGGTAAATCTTTTCACAGTGGAAAAATGGGATGAGAAGAGGTAACAGCTGCTGCTTTTAAAAGCATATTCCCTACTGTAACTGTAAAGCTCTAAAGGAAAGAAATCAGAAGGGTGTAGTAAACAATGCCTAATCTTACTTTCCTTTGTTTTGCCGCCATTGTTTAATATAAAACATTCTATTTGCACCCAAGACTGTGTCTTGGTGAAATTGGTTCAGTTTGGTGAGAATATAGTCATTCATTTAAAATAATTTTAATACAAGTATTTTTTCTGCATTATACTGTAATTAAAACTAACAGACTGTGTAAGACTTAAATTAATTAAGTTTTTTTTTAATTTTGGAAAAGACCCAATAGAAACAAGATTATTTCAAAAATAAAAAACAGATCAATACATACTTTTTAATAATTCATAGTATTTTATGAATGATATAAAGATACACCCATTACTGCATATTTATGCATGCATGTCAACAATACTAGCATAAATACATTGAAGTATTACTGTTACATTTCTGCTCTAAAAAGACACTAGCTTGAACTAGTTGATAATTTGTTTAAAAATCAACCTATACTGAGAACAAATAAGCATTCACACCATGCCAAAGTCCTGTCTAATCAAAAAGCACCCATGTTAATGATTTACTGCAATCATAATGCACCTGGACACAAATAGATAAATAAATAAACAAACCTACTTTTGTTGCAAATGAACAGATGTTTAAACTAAAAAAAAACACAAAAAGTAACGTTCTGCGTCTCTGTCCATTCCTTACAATCGAAGTTTGGCATGTGGCAGAACTTCCACCCTATGTGCGCTATTAGGCTCCAGCAGACCTCTTGGACCCCGAGTTAGGGAATAAGTAAGTATAGAAAATGAATCAATGAAGTTTTAATACAGAGACGGTTAGAGAGTTTGTTTTAAAGCTATTAAATGTGCTGGTATGAAAATTGCTGGGCTCCAGATTAAAAATAAATAAATAAATAAAAATAAAATCAGACATACCTTCTCCTGCTCACGATCAGCTCTGAAACTCATCAGTTTGGCTGCTAGCTCTGGAGCCTTGTCAAGAAAATGTGAAAAAGTGTTAGACAAGGATTTAGGTATAGACAGAGACCACCAACATCAAGGTAGTAGTTTCTAATTTTTATGGACATTTTTGGAGGTGCTGGAACAATTCTTAAAAAATGTATGGCACCTACATACATACAACACCATGTTAACTAATCGTTAACATATTAAGGAAAAGTGCTAATGATTAAATACTTGGCATGAATTCCAGATATTTGCCATTTGCCTAGCCAGCTCTAGGTTTAAATTGGTTTTCACTTTATCTGTAAGTCATTCTGGATAAATGCATCTGCCATACAAATGTATATACATGCATGAAGCAAACTAATTAAAAACATCTGCTAATTATCTGCCAAAGACTTTCCTTTCCATCTTCGACCAATCCTGTATTCATATACATTACATTTACAGCATTTGGCAGACGTCCTTATCCAGAGCCACATACAACTGAGCAATTGGGGGTTAAGTGCCTTGCTCAAGAACCCACAGTGGTGGCTTGGTGGTGCTGGGAATCGAACCCATGTCTTTCTGGTATCAGTCCAACACCTTAACCACTAAGCTCCAGAATTTGTTAGAAGAGTGCCGTCCTGAAGTGGTTTGGCTAGGTTATAGGTTTGAAAAAAATTATCATTAAAAATCATTATGTTGTTTCCGAATAGTTCAGGGTGTATGTTGTATTTCATGTATGTTAAGTATAAAAGTATAACTCTGCAAAATAGTCCAGGTCAGGATAAATGGATAGAAATTCCAGAAAAATACACACCAGCATGTTGGCCCCAGATTGGAAGAGATTGTAGGGGTAGAGGACCCTTTCGTAGTGTGATCGCAGGTGTGAACCTACTGCTTTGCCAGGAGCAAAGCCCATTGCTATGGCTATCTTTGTCCATTTGCGTTCCTTACATACAGTTTCAAAGCCACCCTCGTCGGAAACCAGCTGAGCAGAGGTAGAGAAACACACAGAGACATCACGAGTGCACTGTCATTTACAGGCTTTAACTGCCAAATGCAAACAGTTTCTATAAACAGGGCAATATAGGGCATTTCAGCATCACATGACCTGTAATTCTCAGTAAAAACATTCAGTTCTTATGGGATTGATGCCATTACCTTGTTTAGGTGGTATAGATCTAGTATCTTTCGTTCTACATGTGGAATTTTAAGAGTGCATCCCTGAAGCTCCCAGAATTTAGCAATCTGGTCCAGAAAATTCAGTTTAACCCGCGTTTGTGCCTGTGAGGTGGAAAGCAGAGAAAGAGTGAGAAAGAGCGAGAGAGAGGACAAACAAAGAGGGAAGAAGTGGGAATTATCCAAAAATACATTCAGAATGATAATGATTAACTAATTTCTTTCTTTGATGTAAAATAGCAAAAGGGTGAAGAAAGCCCATATCTGCTGACTGGTGCTCTTTTATTGAAAGTGTAATGCGTTCAGCATTTCTTTGTCTTCTTAAAACATCTTTAATCAAAAGTTGAACTTATTCACGCAACAACCCCCACCCACCCATTTCCTATGCCAAAATCAAAACACACACTAAACAAAATGCTAAGTGGAAAAGGGAACCAACCTCTAACTCGTTGAGTCTCTGGATCCGGGGAGTAAAATGAAGTCTGTCAGCGTCACATGCAAATGGAGGCTGCCAGTCCTAAGCACACATACAGAAACGTACATGAATTTAACTAAACAAATATAATTCAAACGCAGCAGCTATTGTTCTTTTGAGAGCATTTCAACATCCCAACTAGTAAATGCTAAATGTCAGAGTTTTCAAACTTCTCAAAATGGCACCTATACATGCTGTTATACTTAAAGACTTTCATTCCAAAAGCATAGTTTGATAAAACATGGTTGAAATACACAAGTTTCGTATATTTGTTTTGCCAACAGGAACCACCTATATAACGTAAACCAAAGAGATTAGTATGGTCTCGACCGAATGAAACATGATAAACTTAAAATGATTAAGAATTACAGACACATGCAAGTGTTAAGTGACTAATGTCAGAACTGCAGCTAACATTGTTCTGCAGTGAACAAGAAATTGGGTCCATTTGGCACAGCATCAGTTCAGGTTTTTTTTCCCCACTCACATGAGCGTTACAAGCAACAAGGCCCAACATTCCTGCATTAGTCTGCATGTGAAAAGCCATATTGATATGCAGCATGTGGGGAGGGCTCACTAATAAGCACACCAAACAAATGGTTCTTGAGGCTATGGATTGCAATAAGCGACAGCAGAATGTTGATCTAGTAAGGAAATGTATCTAATGCAACACAAAAAAAACTATTAGCCCCTATTGTAAGCCCCAAGATCTTTAACGTTGTGGTAGCAAGAATTTGAATGCGGCTAACTGGAAGCACCAACTGATTTCGATTCTTGTCATTAGAGTAATGACAAATAAACTGGAATAACGGGAATAGCAAAACACAAACTCATTCAGGTTTTATCCATTAAAGTGACAGCATTTGCTTACAATAAAATATCTTTCTTGACCAGAGGTGACACCTACATACACTGGAACAATTATTAAACAAACTAACAGTAAATATACATTTTCAGAATTTAAAAAAATGTATTTAAATTCATGCAAACACAAAAGCATGGTGAAACTCAGTTTTGACAACAAAAACTATGTGTACATGTTGTCAAAAAGCTATTACTTATAGACTTAAACCAAGTACCTTCAGACACAACACTTTTGTAACCACGTAGGTGAACGATGTGCAAAACCACTTCCGCTGCCAGAGCATAAACAATCATCTGCTATTAAACAGTGCAGAAGGGTGGGGAAAATCATACAGCGCAAAGAATGAGCCTTACACGCCTACATTTACTGGCCTAAATAATTCCACATTAGTCTGATGATCTTATTTATAATTTTTGGTAAAACTAGCAGAACATGTAGAATGATAGAAAACATTTTCTTTCTACCTTTTCTCTATACGTACATTGACACACTGCCCTATTCCACACACACACACACACACACACACACACACACACACACACACACACACACA
>JAOTQW010000024.1:4503722-4515998 GCA_026260075.1 Sisor rabdophorus
TCGCTGTGGCGACCCCTAAATGGGAGCAGCCGAAAGGAGAAGAAGAAGATATGGTAAAAATAATGTGAAGACCTGACTAGACATCTCCATTTCAGAAAACTTTGAATGATAGACATTTTTTGTACAAAAATATACTGTGTAAAGCTTTATTGTAGCATAATAATCTTCTGTCCCTAAAACCCTCTTTCATTTGTGCACAATAGGAGGTCCAAAAAGTCCAACGGTGTATTGGCCAGACCAGAGCAGCCTTTACAGAGCGCTGAGCACCTCTTACCGGGAAGGACTGAAATCCTGACCAGCCAGATTCAACCACTGCTTTTGGCTAAATGATCACAAATGTCTCCAGGCATTTCCAGAAACTACCCCCGTCTTGGTTTCCATGAGTTGTTACTTCGAATTTCTCTGACAGTAAACACACTGGCGTACAGATTGTGTTCATGGCTCTAGTGCAAAGCCATGTGAACTTTAATGAGATCAGTGATGTCTGAACATTTTATAATGATGGTGGTAATTGTTAGTTTTGGCACCATACATATTGCAAATGTATTAAACATTACAAATTACACAGGCCACTCATAAAAATAAGCACATACGTTGATCATAATACAAATATTTCACAGATTGATGTATTTAACAACTATATTTTTGTTCAGATTTCCTTTTTGAAAATGTATATTTAACAAAAAGTTTTAATGCACAGTACATACATGACGATAATGTTTACTGTATGGCAATGATTTAAAGGTACACCATGTACGTACCACCATTCACTTCCTGTTATTGTTAGTACCCAAGCAAGCAACTAAGCTAGTATCATAGCTGTTGGACTTAAAATTTTCCACTCCCCTTGCATTGTTAATATTTCTTCAACATTAATGTTATATATCTACTGGACATTTAATTGCAATACTTATTCGTGGAGCAAGTTGGGGGGGGGGGGGGCATTGTCACTAACACAGAAACCTTATACGCTGTTCACTTTCAGCCTGAAGCAGTAATTTCTGCCACTACAATCCTACCATATCCATTTTTTACAAACATTCTTATGTAGGAGAGCTAAAAAAGACGTGTTGAAATATTTGCCCATAAATAGGGACAATGACGTATAAAAGCAGCAGCTGCTGAAGCACACATTTTAGTGTTCTTCTGCATATTTAGTCTTCATCGTAGTAAAAATATTGCATGGTTATTTTTAGACTTCTTTTACAGGAATTTCAGACATAGATCATAAATAAATCTGAGTAAATAGTAGAAGGTGCAACACCATATAATGCCCCCTACAAGCATGGCAACACAAAGTGTAAAGATAGAATGACATGACATTAACAAAAGTGATGTTCATGTTATTCGTGTCACCATGTTACCTTCTCTTCCATGTTAAACCATGTGGCAGTCAGTCACATTGTAGACCAGTACATCGGTCACAGGCTTTAGCTGCCAATCAATACTTGAATGCCAGTGCAAGCAAGTCTTTGCAACTCCTTTTTGTCAGGAATTTTCTCATTTTTCTCTAAGCACACAAACGCCTGCATCACAACGTTGTGTAGCCATGGAGGTCACAACCTCCCAACTGTCTAGTACAGGGTCATAACATTCGATGCTGCTGAGCAGGGAGTTGCCATCATATCTGCCAATAGGTTAGAGGGGAAAAAAACACAAGAAGCACAAGACTTAATTGAAAGTAAGGAATAAAACAGTAATAATAAAATGATGACTGTTTGATGATTTGTCTTAAGTACATTAGGACAAACCTGCCATATGAATTATGTTCAATCATATGATTACAGCTGCATTACAAATTACATTCCCATCATGGGTCCCATGTTTTTTTACTATTAAGTCTACACAAAGAAAATTGGTATGTCAGACGCTTAATACAAACCCTGCAATTGCGTACAGTCGTCCCCGGAGCACAGTGGCCCCAACATAGCAGCGTGGAGTGGTCATGGGTGCAACAGTAGTCCAATAGTCTGTTCGAATATTATATACCTCTACAGAGGACAGGTGAGCTGTGCCATCAAACCCTCCAACTACGTAAATGTGGTCATTTAGCAGAGCCACTCCTGCACCTACAATACAAATATACAAAAAATGAAAAAAATGCTTATGATGTCACAGGCAAAATTTTAGTGTCAAAGCTAACCTGAACGTTTGTTGGCCATGGGAGTAATGCTGGTCCAGTGACCGGTGTGTGGGTCATAACGTTCCACTGAATTAAGGATGTTTAAACCATCATAACCACCTGTACATGCAACATAATTATGGAATACTTAAAACACAACAATAAACATGAACTCCAATGACAACATGCTGCTATATACCCAGGCAGTAGATGAGTCCACTGGCTACTACAAGTCCAGCTCCTTCTCTGGCTGTCTGCATATCCCCCAGCATGCTCCACTGATCGATATTCGGGTCATATCTTTCCATACTGGTGTGCCGCCGACTACCATCAAAACCCCCAGCCACATAAATCATATCTGAAAAAAAAAAACATATCAAAGTACTATCGGTATATAAAATATAATGACATACAGATAAAAACACAAAAATATAAATAAAAATTCTTCTTAAACATCTCTAGACATACATGTTTTGAGTAAATAAAGTTAAAAAGGAGGAAATGAAATTAGAAAAAACTACTAAAAAAGATATGACTGCTGTACCTCCCAACGTAGTTGCTCCAGCAAGGCCGCGTCGAACATTCATTGTGGCAACAGTATACCATACCCCATCTTCATCTGCTGTGTAGTCCAAACACTCTACTGAACTAAGACGTGACCGACCGTCATAGCCCCCGATCACATACACACGGTCGTTCAGGGCAACAGTGGCAACATAACGTCGTTTTCTAGCAATGTTCTAAAATAAATAGGAAATTAATAATTTACTAAATTAAAGATTTTTTGATTCACAGAAAAGTTTATGTGAAAAGGATGTAACAGTTTGTAATGTAAGGATTAACAGTTTGTTAGTCTGTTTTATTTATATTAGCACACAAGAAAAAAAAAGCGTGAGAAAGTCCAGAATATCAACAAACAATTTCTACCACTAGCAAGTGCAGTAATATTTTTACTGTACTATATCCTATAAAAATGACATTACGAAGGAGCAAACTTTCTGTCTGAGACTCCATTCTTCAAATAATAAACTGCTCTAGTCACAATGTTACTGTTAATTCATGTCAGTGATTTTCCAATAATAAACGTTACCAATATTAGGTTATCGTTCGAAAAGTTCTGCGGTTTGTTTCTTTTTACCTCACCCCTCATACCTTCATCAGACTTTGAACTTCCAGTAACACAGGAAAGAGCAGGAAAAGATAACAGTGGATCGCATGACCACAGCTCCGGCCTTTGATATGCGAGGCGCAAAGTATGGATTTTTTTTGAAGCAACCTATAGTTTTAAGTGATGCCTTAGATATTATACACTTTATACACAGGCACTTTTTATATAATGCCTGGTCGGAAAAAGGGCCTTTTATAAAAATATTAAAAAGACTGAAGATTGTGTCTTGAAATAAATACAAACAGTCCTAAACAATTACTTACAGGAAGAAAACTCCACTCTTGGGTTTTGGGATCATATTTTTCCACAACATCAATGGGTGACTGCTGGCTGCCAAACCCGCCAATCACCAAAAGCACTTCTTTGGCGCCTAAAACCAATTAATTTAGTTTAAGGAAAAAATTGTAACATATTAGTGATAATGCCTTATTAATTTTGGGCCAAATTATGTAGGCACTTAACCATCACATTTGTGTGTGCTTATTAAATATCCTAATTTAAACCTAATGCCAATTTTCTGCCATGATAAAGGCCCAATGCTCTGTACAGGTCATTTAAAAGGCTCTACACCAAAAAAAAATAGAATTATATAATGTTTATTCTTCTGTTTTAACATTTTGCTTGATGTTTGGAAAAGATTCACAAAAATCCAAATTATGTTCCTATTAAGTAATGCAGAACCAAATGACGACAGACCTAGTCTGGGTTGCGTTCGAGGACCTTGCATCTCACTGCGCAACTCAGGCCTTAGATGAAACTTCTTGGCTTCATCCACAAGGTCTCGACAGGCTAAACTGCAGCGAATAAGAGGCTAGAGAGACAGAAATGGAGAAAATTGAGAGTCCAGAATCTCCACATGCCAACATCTCTCATTATAATAGCTCAACAAAGGATTCCCACCACTAGCAACTGTGGTAATATTTTTACTATTAATATTCCATAAACATGAGTTTTATCTATGACTCCATACAAGGTACCACCAGACTAAAAGGCTGACTGAGTGTGAGAACTAAGAAAAAGCAGCAAAAACCTTTTAGGATGATTGAAACAGGGCAGAGAGTCTGACCTCAGAGTCAATGACGTCAGTGATGTAGCGTGGCGTGAGGAGAGGCATGCGTACGTATTCAAGCATGTCTGCCAGATATGGCTCTCTTTCCTTCCTATTGTGTTTTACCCAATTCAACACTGCTTCGAATACTGGTTCCTCTGAGTCCACCTAACACATACACGAACAAAACAGATCAAAGTAAAACTACCAACAACCCCAGAGGGTGTAAAATGTAAAACATATGAGGAACTGACAAAAACAACTATTCCCTTAAAAAAAATACCAGCATATTTCCCTCATGTTTTCAGGCTACCAAATAAACAATGTTTTTGATTATCTAAAAAAAACGAAACACGTAGCTTAAGACTATAAAACATATCCCATTGGGTATGATCAAGGTTTTATAAAAGGAGAAAGAAAAAATTCTCGCAAAAAAAACAAAACGCTGCTGTACACTTCCACTCCAAAAACTTATTTACCTTTTTTCTATCAGGAGTTCTTATTTATGACAGATCAACTATAACATGTCATTAATTCATCCTAGGACCTTTTTGGTGGGATTAACAAAGGGAATTGTCCTGTGCGTGCCCTACCTGAATTTCATCACATTTGACGAGCTTTTCTACTTCACTCTGACTGAGGAGCATAAACTCTTCATGTTGCACCACCTCAGAAAAATGCTTCTGAGAAAAAAGCTCTGCTGCCTGCATCAGATCCACACAG
Source organism: Sisor rabdophorus (assembly GCA_026260075.1). Classification (NCBI taxonomy): domain Eukaryota; kingdom Metazoa; phylum Chordata; class Actinopteri; order Siluriformes; family Sisoridae; genus Sisor; species Sisor rabdophorus. The sequence continues at coordinate 4,508,784 of JAOTQW010000024.1, forward strand.
TTGTGCGTCTCTGCAAAGTCTCGGATGCCCAGACAGTTGGTCGGATCTAGCTGACTGTTAAGAAAATCACAGCAAGCCCTTTTCACACCTAAAAAAAGAAGACAGAAATGCTGTATTTTTGGGTTAAGGTTTTTTTGATAAAGGGTTAATAATACATACAAAGTATTGAATTGCATCCAGGCATACATAGTTATAAACAAATAATCATAAGCATGACACAAAAGCCCTACTTTAAGAGCAACAAGGAAATCTGAGCAAATGATATACAGTGGTGCTTGTTTTAGATAGAGAGAGAACCTAATTACACGAAGGAGACAAAGATATTATACTTTATTTGCATAGCAAAATGATGCAGTATTATGAATCTGGGTGTGGCAAAAAAATGTGAACGCCTTGTACGCCTAGCACATAGTTTAAAGGTACAAATAGACTCAGGTGTCTGCAAATCAACTAGACAGCAATTAGGTCTGAACAGCTGCCCCCTTTTTTTCCCCTACCCTAGGAGTGGTAGACCAACATAGATCACTCCACGAGCAATGCATGTTTAGTTAGTGAGGTCACAAGGAATCCCAGCACAGCTTGCATTCATTGATGGAACAATGAATTCAAACAAATTCAGAAGAAAAATTTGAGGCGAAATTAAGTGATGCAACAAGACAACCCTACGCATACAAGTTTGTCTACCAAGGAAGTGGTAGATTTAAAATATTTAAAATAAACAAGTCCTGACCTTCTAATCCAATAAAAATGTAGTGAAAAGCCCTGAACCGTGCAGTTCATTTGAGGAAACCCACCAGCATGTCAGAGTTAAGGGTGTTCTGTACACAGGATTGGGCTTAAATTTCTCCAAACCAATTTGCAGAACAGAACAACAGATACCAGAACCGTTTAGCTGTTGTTATTGCTGCGCAAAAAAAGATACGCAGTATTGCATATCTGGATGTGGCAAAAGTAGGTGAACCTTTACTTTCAATAGCTGGTGTAACCCACAATACTGCATACCTTTTTTTGTGTAAATAACCAAACATGTATAATATCTTTCTTTCCTTAGTTTGTATGTTAGCTCTCTTTTTTACTTTTAGGAATCTGGTGATGTTTTAGGTCATATGGATGCAGAAGTTTACAAAGTCCTAAGGGGTTAAACTTTTAGAAACACTAATGTGCACTGACTGGCAGTAAATCAAAATAAAACAAACGCACCATTGACCATGTGCAGTATTTTCTCAACTAAAATTATGAGGCCTTTTTAAGGAAAAATAAATGTGCAGAAGTGAGTGAGCACCAAAGTCCATTTAAACAGAAGGCAAATAACCTGAAGAAAAGAAAAAAAATTGCTGCTTCTTTGTGCTTATAGAAATCTACACACATTAGTACAATAATTTAAGACTTATTCTTAAATGATAAGAGTTATATATTTGGTGGATTTATGCAAGTTAGACTGTTTAACATCCAACATATTCTAAACAATCACTTTATATACGAAAGGCAAATATTTTACAATTTCAACTTGCAAATGTAGAGCAGATAAACAGTAACGATAGATTTACTGTGGGACATTTCTGGCTGTTTGCTTACGAGCACAAGTTGTGATGATCTCCATTGGCCGCCCTGTACTTAAGAACAAAGAGCTCTATGCAAACAGACCACCTCTAGCAAGGACCTGAGCACTACATGCCTGCCATTTTCCCCCTTAACTTTACTCTGGATGTGCAACATTTTTTCTGCATAAAGATGACAAGAAATCACAGAAATAAACACACATTTAGGAAAAGCCTATATATAAACTGCCTGAAACTATAGAGCACCCACTGTTTTTCCAATCTTTATCTGACTTGTTTCAGTGAGTCTGAATCAACTGTAGTCTCAGATTGTTGATCCAGGCTGAAACCTGATGTGGTCTAATGTTTTTGTAGCCCATCTGCCCCAAAGTTTGGCATGTCGTGCATGTAAGAAGGTTTTCCTGCAAAAATGCAAGAATTCTTTGCGCAAGAAGCTTTTAATCTTGAGCCAGTATTGCAACTCAGTTTTTTTCAACATACCTTTTAATGACAACACAATGCCAAAGATTGTTTTATGGGAAAATGACCTAAAAACTTTTAATAAGCATTAGTTGAAATGTTTAAAATATATTGTTTAAACTGCACTTAATTCCAAAACAGCTTTTATATATGTTTAGGAGGTCATCAGATGCAACATACAAATTGTTTGTACTGAAATCTGTGTTAGAACGTTTGTTGATTGACACTGTGCATAGCATAGACTCACCCCAAACAGCGATGCCAAATACTTTTTATTTAGTCAGATTGAAAAAGCTAAAATATTTAAAATCCAAAGATTTAAACAACTTTATCAATATTAAAGGTAACTAATGGTCTAGTAGTTGTGCTGCTTTTAAATACAATGGGCAATCACTTCCTGTTTGAAGATGATACAGTCCTCCATGTTCCCCAATCTACCTAAATGCATTCATGTCTGTACACAATTTCCTCAACAGATTGCTTTATGAATTAGGGTCAGTTGAAGCGAGTTTGGGAAGAAGCTACAAATTACCTGTGTTCCTGTTTTACCTCTAAAAAAAGAGAGTGTATTTTTTTCTATAAATCGTTAAAATTAAAGTTTTCCCAGAGAACATGGTATTTGCCATGGATAACTAGTTTCACTACATTTGTGAAGGAGGAAACACACAGGAGCCAGAGATAATAAGACCCAGCAGGTCGCTTTATTTACATGTAAGGAAGACAGAAAGCCTTTAGCTTTGGTCTTAGTGGGAAAACCAGCTTTGATAGAGGCCCTGAAGAAGCCAGGTGCTAAAACTTTAAGAACTGAAAGATGGCAAGGGAAGGAGCAGAAGGCATTTGAGATAAGACAGATTAATTAAAGTGTTTGTGTATAAATAGGGTAAATGTAATGAACAGATGCAAGTGCAGGTGTATCTGAAATAATATTCAGGTGAGGGAGCGTGCTGGTTCGGTGTGCGGATCCTGGCATAGCTTTATAACCGAAGAAAACATTGAGGTGATTGTTTTATTACATTCACATCTGATGGACTCTTAAACTGCATCTAGCTGTGACATAACATAGCATGTTCGCATAAATAGGATAGGTTGTATTTAAAAATAAGGATATCTCAGACTACTAAACAGACCTCACCAGTGCCTGATACTGTTATGTTACATAAGAAAAAAACAAGTTTGCAAAAAATATATATATATATTCCCAACATGCATTTGGGTGTGAAAAGTAATGAAGGATTCTGCAGGGTTTCCACAGTATGAAGTTGTCTTGTACTGAAAGGTACAAGCTACCAGCAGCATAAGCAAAAGAATGTGAAGTGGGTACTGAACTGTTCTTTCATGTGACCTCAAAAAGCCATTTTATTAGTGTTTACCTTTAAGTTGAAGCAGACAGGCAGCAGGAAGCAGCTCCTGCACATTCTCTACCGTGACCAACACTGTCTCTGTGTAAACAAAGTCCAACAAGATCTCCATTGTGGCGGCGGTGAGACCCTGAATATCCACAAAGGACTTCCCTTTCTCTGCCAACTGAAAGTGAGAAAGAAGAAAGCACAGTTTGTAAACTATATACTAATCCTCTATGAAGTGACACTATATATTTGAAGACAATTATTTAATATTCAAAAAGCTTATTTTGGGGATAAACATGCTTAAACAATAATTGATTACTGATCATTAAGAATTTTTCTCGATAATAACGAATAGAATAAATAGATCTTTTTCTTCATCAGATTAGTGGAAAGTAACTCCAGTTTTATTTAGAGAGAAACAGACAATAGAATGTAAAAAATGTGAAAATCTAAATTGGTCCAAGTGTGTTTTCGAAAAATAGGAAAAAAGCAGGCCAAGTTTCATAAGCTTGCCCCCAGCCTCCTCTGTCCTGCACTTTTTAAAAGGTCTTTAACTGAGGAATCAAAATTAACTTTGACATACAAGAGACCATTGTGCTATTAGATAAACCCAGTAACTGTGTACCCACATGCACAGCTGCACTCTGGTGAACCAGGTTTGATTCCTGCTCTGCCCCCCCCATTTAATTTGTTTGTCTTATGAATACATAAAAACAACAACTAACAAAAAAAAAAAACAGTAAGTTTCATTAACACTTTATTACTTTAAAACCAACAGGTAAACAACAGGTTTCAGAATGTTCTGCTCTATGATGCAAGTGTGGAAATAAAAATCAGAAAAAGACCAGGCTGTCATACAAAACCTGAACTGAAGTCATTTTCCTATAGGCTATGTTTATTCATACTTTCATTCGCACTTATCCAGAGTGAACTACGTCCATTTTATTTGTGGGGGTTAGGGCCCTTGCATAAGAGCCTTGAAAAGCCCCGAATTCAGTCATGCTTATTTTTTCTGAAGTAAGTAAAAAAAATAATTTTTATATAGAAATTTAGGTTTAATAATAGTCTTGAGCTACTATTTTAAGACAGGTTATAAGATGGTTTCCTATTATTTTGTAAGCACAGACAAATATTTGTTTATTTTATTTATGTTGATTAGATGTACTTACAAGTTGAATCTTTAGGTCAAAATTTACTCTTAATTAGAATCTAAAAACATTAAAACTTGTTTTGGCTTCTTCATGTTGCCAGAGAGTCTCGCAATTGTTCCCAGATAACACAGGCAACATCTCAAACCTGCACTCACTGGAGATTGGAGAGAAATTTACTTCATATGATCTGATTAGGTCTGGTTCTGTCCACCACTTTGTGCTGCAGAATGTGTGCCCAAGAGCACAAAATGGTTTTCCGATGACTTGCACTACCTCTTGTGGTTAGAAAGGGTGAAACACGTATGGAAGATGTGCATCGCTTTAAATAGACAGGTAATATCAGCCATCACATGACATCAATATGCTACAGGTTTTCATCATTTCATTTGTGCTTACCTCACTAGTGAACATAGCACAGAAGTAGTCACTACAGGCAGCCAGCACTATGCGGTGGGCAGGAAAGTCTGTGTTCTCCACTCTCAGGGTGATGTCACACAAAGTGTTGCTCTTTCTCAAGGAGTTCATGGCATTCAAAATGGACTTGGCGTGTGAATTTGTCATTATGTCCTTGGGCGCCATGACGACAGGCGAAGGAGGGGAGCGACAAATCCACAGGCAGTGCAGGATGGTGAAGGATGGTAAAGATCTGTGTTAAGATAAAAATTCATTAAGTAGGAGGGGGAAAAGTTACATTTGTTTATTTATAAAGCACAGTTAAAATCAGCTACAAGACACCTATAGACACAAAGCAAAAATGATAAAACAGAGGAATGACAGAAAACAATCAGAAGACAGTAAAATTCTAGAAGACCAGGAAGTGGAATAAGAAGACGCATTAGGGGGCAAGATTTTGGATAGAGAAGGACAGCATTATTCTGGACCAACTGTAGAAATGTGCGACATGATAGCAAGTTGGAGTAATCGAGGCCCAACAAAAAGAAAGAGTGAATTGCATTTTTACATAAACAATAAAACACAATCTAAGCTTTGTGCAAGATGCCCTAATTCAACTAGGATCTACTGTCAACATTATGGACAACAGATATTTGAGCATTAGATCATAATCAACCTTTAGATCAAAGTTGTCATTTACGAAGTAGAACGACACATGGGGCTAAACCAAACAACAAAGAGCTACAAAAACAAACACACAACCCACAGCTAAGGCCAAGAGAATACCATGTTCTACCAATATGTGCAAGACAAACAGCGTTGCTGCACCAGGGACATCGTGGAGCTCAACAAAAACAGTGCATATATACAGGAATCGGTTTTATGTGTTCATTTCACCTTATATTTCTGGTCTTAAACGAGTAAATAGAATTTTTAAAAAGCAACGTATTACAGGATAAATCCTAATGGTCAATTACCCACAAAATGATGAAAATATAATATCTGACCTGTAGAACTCTGTCTGGTATAATTGGTCCCAATTTGGCTAGTTAGCTAACTACTTATATTAATATTATATTATTTACAATATTAATATCCAAAACTTAAACGACTTTATTACGTTTACTAGTTAGAAATAATCGGTTAAGTTGGCAGGCAGTTCGGTTAACAATTAAACATTTAGCAGGACAACCTGTAAGCCGCGGCTGGCTAGCCTGTTGCTAGCCCTGTACCTAAACCGCATTAGTAAAGAACTGAAAATTGACTATTGTACAAATAAATAATACATCAGTAGCAGCTACTATATGTTTATTCTACGTGAATAAAAAGCACATACACACCAGTAAGAGCGGAGAACGAGACACGTACACACGTCGTATACCGTGTAAATAAGGCTAAGCGTTTAGCTCTACGCCATCCATCCAAAACACATCGTATAGCTAGTTTGGTATCACGTGACTCTGATGACGCGGGGCTTCAGCTAGAGGAAAAGACGCAGACGAACTAAAGCCATTATTGAAAAAGTTACAAATAAGATATGGTAATAAATGTGAAACAGATGACTTAAAGAAGTTGGTTGGTTGCATAGAATTCAAGACAATGTGGTTAAACTATAGCAAAAAGAGAGGAAGACTACAAACAAATATTTATACGCAGTCAGTTTAACGTAGAATTGTAACCGTTAAGATAATATAAAAATAAAAAAACAAATGGTATTTATTCAGTTACAGAAGGATGAGATAGAAATGAAACAAGGTGCGACAGATGAGGTAATGCAACATAACTACACAACAGTATGATATTTAAATATATAACTAAATAATATACATTTAATCGAAATGTAGTGGGTGGGGGTTCAAAATAATGTAGAATAGTCGTTCCTCGTTGCTATTTTACACTCCAGTTCAGTTGGTGGCGGTAATGCACCTAAAAGCTGATTAACAAGCATAAGGAAAGAAGACGATCGAGGAAGCAGAAAACAGAACAAAAGTCTAAGCTTTTTTTTTCCTAAAAGATATACTTTAAAAAATCTGCAAATATTTTGGACGCGATTGTTGTGGTATTAGAAGGGGGAATTTTCAACTACCAGACGTCATTCATTCATCTTCTTTACCCGCTTATTCCCGAATCCAGGGTCACAGGGGGTCTGCTGAAGCCTATCCCAGTGCACATGGGGCGAGAGGCAGGGAACACACTGGGTAGGTCGCCAATCCATCACAGGGCCACAGACACACAAGCAAGCACACTCACATTCACTCCTATGGGCAATTTATAATTACCAATCAACCTAATGCACATGTTTTTGGA
>JAOTQW010000024.1:4546397-4558094 GCA_026260075.1 Sisor rabdophorus
TTCTTTCTTTCTTTCTTTCTTTCTTTCTTTCTTTCTTTCTTTCTCTCTCTCTCTTTTTCCAAATCACACAAATGAGTCTAACAACGTCAATAATATCAATCTGCTGTGTTTACAAATGTTTTCTCAGGTATGTTGCTTTGTCCAGTGCGAAACAGGTTATAAAGTTCTTACTAAGAGCATAGATTTTCCTTTCTTCAGATACTAATACAACATTATCATTGATTTTGTATCATTAGACAAAACTCAGTATACTAAGGAAATGAAAATGAATGGCATAGGTATTTTAAGTATATTAGCAATTATTATTATTTAATTAATCATCCTTGTATTTAAATATTTTTTTAAAGTAGAGCAAAATCTTATTTTTTCTATTAACTACCAAACTATGTATTTATTCTTTGTTTGTTGTTGAAAAATGGTTAAATAAAGACACCAAAACTCCATGAAAACTTAATAGTAAAACTGATAAATGCAGCAAAGGGCAAAGTGTGTTAGCTGTTACTGCAGTTAGATAGGGCTTATAGATATGTGTGCAAGTGTGTGTGTGTGTGTGTGTGTGTACTTGTGCATGTTTGAGTGGTTGACACTTTGCTCTATAACACAGATAATGTTATAAGAATCCAAGTCAGTCCCCTCCCCCAATGCCTAAAGTTATTCATTAATCTGGAATTTCCAAACTTCAGGAGGGCAACATAATCTGTATAGTTTTCAACAATCTCTCTCTCTCTTCATGTCTCTTCCATTTACGAAAAAAGGAGTCTGCATTTATTATTGTTGCCATTTTCCACACTTCACCCTCCCGCTCCCTTTTGCCCTTATTTCATCTGGAAGACTTCCTAGGAAGGAATGATTGTGGAAACTCCTGGAAAAAGAAACCCATTGCAATACCGAAAGCATTGCTGTCTCAGCTTGTACACACACACACACATACATTTCTTCTGAGACAAGATGTTTGCAGTTTACTCACTCAGCAAGAGGGTATTTTTTACAGCCCAGCACAAAGTATTTATTCAACTTTTACAAGTCAGGGTCTACTAACATAAATATGGTAATGCATCTTTACGATAATTTAGGATATTTGGAGAATGGAATAAACTGTAGTGGTGGATCCAGATTTTTCTATTCAGCCAAAATAAAAGTAGTAAGATCATGTGCTAGTTTTGATTGGTGATTCTAAATTACCCATTACCCACTTAGTGTACCTTTTTCAATCCTTATTTGAATATGGGAACATAACATTGCACTCTACAATATATCTATAAATGGATCTCTGACAGAGACTTCTCTCCTAACAGCCAATCAACGTATGCACAGTAGTAATGTCAACCTATGCCTTACTGTTTTTTGAGTAAACATTTGTCCCAGCATCTTTGTGAATAGTTTTTAAGAGAATCTTTTACTGCTAATTAGGACAACTCCTCAGATAAATTGTTTTGTAAATACAGGCCCTGTTTTGTTTTTGTCATAAGTTATTGTTATTGATTGTTTCCCCCTTTATTGGAAACCACTTGCCTCCCTATTAATTAAGGTTTAGCACTATCTCTGTATGCACAAGACATTAAGACAATGTTGTACATTCTAAGTGATAAACACATAAAAGCACCAAAATGCAACACGTTTTAAGTCTGATGCTTCCTGCAATGATCCTGTCGCATGTATTTTTTAAACGACCCATTAAGTCAAACTGCAATCTGATGCTTAGGAACATAAACAGAAGTAAGAGACATGAGGTAAGTTCATGAGAGTGCCCTCTAACCGCATCTTAATATTTTCAAGACTGCTGTTGTCACTAAAAGGCAATTGGTTACTTGCTGAGTTCGGTGCTTCCCCCTTAGCTGACAAAACACTTCCTTCCCTGTCTTTCTGACGTATTTTGTATGAGTGCATGCGAATGTGTTGTGTTGCTTAGGGTTGTAAACAAAAAAAGTGCTACTGTAGTTTACTTTGCTGACCCCCACAGTCATTAAAAAGAACTCACTAACCAGATCTTAGCAGTTAGAACATCTTTGTTATGTCTTGTTTTCTGTCATCAGTTTGAACCTTTGACCTTGTTTGTGGTTGCATATCATTCTAACACAGCAGCAAGCAAGAGGATGTGCTACCATTGCATTAAAAAACTAGGTAAAAAATCTTTTGCATGATTTCATACTAAAACCTGGACACACTTAAAAAAGGCACAGTGACAGAAATACGTAACATATGTGTGTGTGTGTATGTGTGTGTAAATGACCTCAGTCTGTCACTAAACCAATAACAATAATGTCACTTGCAGTAATCATTACATATATAACTATGGGTAAAGTAATAATTGCCATGGATAAATATAATTATATTTATATATTACATTTATGGAATTTGACACCTGTACTCACCTCAAAACCTGGTGTAGCTTTTAGGTTTGCAAAGGCCGAGCAACAAAATGCATGTGCTTGGCTTTTCCTGTTGCTGACACATTAAGTCCATCTACATTTCATAGCAGTATAAACTGCTTACATTTAAATAGCAATCTTTTATGCATAGCCACATTAAAGTAGACCAGAGACTTGCCAGGATAAAAAATGATGTATGTAATATATAAAATATATAACTTTATGGCTTAGGCAGGATCATATGTACAGTATGTCAGAGAAGTGAGTACATCTCTTACATTTATTGTAAATATTTATTACATCTTTCTATGTGAAAACACTGGTGGTGAGAAGGCATAGTGGTTAGCAAGGTCGCCTCACAACAAGAAGGTCCTGGGTTCGAATTCCGGGCACGGGTCCCTCTGTGCGGAGTTTGCATGTTCTCCCCACGTGGGTTTTCTCTGAGTACATTGGGTTGATTGGTGACTCTAAAATTGCCTTAAGGGGTGAATAAAATGAGTGTGTGGTTGTTCATCTGTATCTGGCCCTGCAATGGACTGGTGACCTCTCCAGGGTGTACCCCTGCCTCTTGTACCCCCTGCCTACCCCCTAAGCTTGAAGCCTACCCCCTTGCTCCAGCAAACCCCTGTGACCCCGAATTAGGGAATAAGTAGTTTGAGAAGAATAAATGATATGTGAAAACACTAGTGAAACGCTGCTACAATGTAAAGTACTAAAAATACAGCTTGTATAGGTTTGCTGTTCCATGCACATGATCAGCATCATATCCAGAGATTGTCTTTGGGAAATGGATGTATGAGTGCTGCCAGAGATTGAAGGAGTGGGGGTCCAGGCCATATGCTGCACACTGCATGAAATTGGTCTGCATAGCTGACGTCCTAGAAGGAATCCTCTTCTAAAGATGATGCACAAGAAAGCCTGCAAACAGTTTACTGGAGACTAGCCTATTAGGATATTTTTTAGACAAGGATTAGTCTGATAAGACCAAGATGAACTTTCATTCAGATGGTGTCAAGTGGGGGTGGCGGAAACCAGTTGAGGAGAGACAATTGTGTCTTGCCTATAGTTAAGCATGATGCTGGGGCTGCATAAGTGCTGCTTCATTGAGGAAACCATGAATGCTACAAATGTACAGTGACATACTGAAGCATGATCCCCTCCCTTACATATAGTGGGTCACAGTACAGTTTTCCAACACGATAATGACCCCAAGCACAACTACTAGACGACCACTGCTAAAGAAGCTGAGAATAAAAATAATGGACTGCCAAAGCATGTCTCCAGACCTAAACCCTATTAAGCATCTGTGGGCAGATCCCCAGCGCAGTGTTTTCATTATGGAGGAGTGGAAGAGGATTCCAGTGGCATCCTGTGAAGCTCTGGTGAACTCCATGTTCAATGGAGAATACAAAATATATTCTGGACCCAATTTGGACATTTTCTCCTATGGATGAACTCACATTGGTTGCCAGGGATGTAGACATTTTACAGATTTATCTATCCATCTATTTTTTGCAGGACCCTTGAATTTTTCTACACGAAACATAGTACACAATGATGGCATTGTAATGCTGGAAAAGTTGTTTGGCTTCCTAGTTCCGGGTAAAAATAATGTAATGATAAATAAAATTCATGAACTGCGGGCTCAAATTTGTAGCAAAAAAACTTTGCGCAGATGTGCTAGTAAGGTGTCCAGAAACCTTTGGCCATACATATAAGTGTGCAAGACTACATTATTATGGCGGTGATTTTACTTGCACAGTCTTAGAAATCGTATGTAGGAGCAACCACAATAAATCTCAGGTAAGCTATGAGGAGAGGTGCATTGCACATGGGCAGGCGAAGAATGTAGGAAGGCGTGGGCATATAACAAGTCCTTTCAAAGCGTCACACCCGCACACACTTCCTGTTTGGTTGTACCACAGTATACTTAACTGTGTGTGTATGTATGTGCATGAAGTCACGTAATATTGAGTGTCTACAGGTATTGTACCTACAAACATCTATTAATAGGTATATACTACTGCTGAGTTTACAGGCTTCTTTGAATTTACTGCTATAGTGAATTATCTTTTTACTATGTTTTTGTATTTTGTGTTCCAGATTGGATTTTAATCCATACGTCTTTGTGATCTGTCAAAGGTTGACCTTTGTCTTAATTCTCAATCACATAAGCATGATTCAGATGCTATTCTTCATTAGGTGTGGCACATTTGAAGAAGGCAGAAAAGGCTGAGCAGTCCAGGCTGAAGACTTTTCTTTTCTTTTCTGAAGTGGACCAGAATTACGGGAGATCTTTCTCCGATTGCATCAGTCTATCTGACATAAACTGCAGAGGGTGCAGGCATCACAATGCGGCTTGCAGCATCACTGAATTAGCCCTGTCACAAATAACTTAATGAGGTTTTTATAGTAATATTAGGATAAATGTTTAAATATATAAATATCCATTTTTGAAAAATTCATTGTTAATTAATTAATTAAACTGTTTTGTTAAAGTAATTAAAACAATTCTGATAAAGGAAGAAGTCACCGAATAATTAACCTCTTACCTCTAAGCTGAAAGTTGCAGTTGCTACAATTACAGTTAAATTAACAATTTAATTAATCTATTCATATAATTATTTATGTATCTATTTTAATTATTTATGTATCTATTTTAATTATTTATGTATTTATCTTTATGGGCAGAAAAGTGGTAAGTGGGCAGTGGTAGTGTATTGATTAAGTTATTGATTGAGTTACACTGCTTATTGGAAGGTTTTGGAGTCATATCCCATCCCTACCACTGCCCCTTTCACATGGGCCCCTTAACCTTAAAATGCTCAACCAATAAATAAAAACAATGGATTTATCGAAGTTTATTTTAGAGGTTAGCAATTAGTGGTTAAGGGCCTTGCTCAAGGGCCCATCAGTAGAAACGTGGTGGTGCTGTTAATGAACCCACAATCTTTCGGTTAGCAGCTTAACATCTTAACCACTGAACTACCACCTGAAAATGAGCCAAATCACACATTCATACCAGGGTAAGAAAAAAACATGTACACACAAAAGAACACGCAAATATTAACACAGAGAGTAACTTGTGTTCAGAAGCCAACTGTAAAATAGCAACCCCTTTTTTGTTTTTATGTTATTAATAAATACCTTTCATATATACTTTATGTAAAAGCAAAACAAAAGGGTGAATGAAGTTATGTGTTAAATACTGTAAGTCACAGACTTACAGAGCTAGTGTGGAATAAAATCATAGCTGAAGCAGAAGAGGTGTATCTTTTCAATAGGCTGAAGAAACTGTTTTAGAATCACCTCCTATGTGAAATAACATGTGTAAATCCCCACCTTAAGTCCTCATCCCTCTTTACACCTGTGCTTTAAAACTTACTTCCAGGATAGGTTATGTAATGCAAACTTTGATTGCAGAAATATATACTGTATATATGACAAATAATATTTAAAATGTTTATACTGACAAAAACAGTCCAAAAACCTGTACATTAGGTTGATCTGTGACGCTAGATTGCTCATAGGAGTGAGTGCGTCTGCTCTTTTGCCCTAAGTGCGCCGGGATAGGCACTAGCAAACCCCCGTGATCACAGGAAGGGAATAAGCGGGTATAGAAGATGAATGAATGATTGAATATGGATTGTGTGATGTGAAAGGAGAAATGATTGGTCAGTGTTTACTTCCTTAGTAGACATATCGCCCAGAAGGAAGCTAAACCAATAGGTTGCACTCTGGTAATCATGGAATTTTTTATACAGTAAATGCAGAACGCACCGATGCCAGGTTCAGGTTTTCTAAAGGGAATTAATACTGAAAGTATTTTAGTCATATACTTTTAGTTATTAATCATAGATTTCAATTTGTATATAATCCTTCTTTAAGTAATCTTACCTGGGTTTGCCAATACTAAATTATATTGTGCATTTTATTAAATTTAAACAACTGACCATCAGACACCCATGTAACTCATAATAAACATACCATAAACATACTAAACACAAAAGATATAAAATGAAATCCCTTTTGCAGTTCGTGTCTCTGTCCAACATCAGCAACTACCCTCTCACTACGTTTTGTCACCATCAATTTAAAATTTATAATAGCTTCACTGTATCCGTTATATAAATGACCTAAAAAAATTCAACTAAAAACTAAATATATCCTTGTAGGCAAGGAAATAGGGGTGCTGCTAGTAGTTTTGGGCCTGATTAACAAATATGAGGTTAGGCCCCCTAGCACACCCTTTCCTTACTATTAATACTAATAAGAAAAAAGTGCTTGAGCTTTAAGTAGTATTGTTTTAACTTTCCCGGCACCATAGGATGGACCCCAAATTCTGAGGTTTGCCTTTTACAAATTGGCTTTATTTTCTTTGGCCAGCTTCAGTGAAATATTACATTTATTATGACTGATCTGTAGCTATTTACATATGTAACTGTGGTTTTCTTGATAATTGTCCCATCATGTGTACTGCTAGATAAATGATTTTCCTTGGAAGCCATGCCTTAAATCTATCTGTCTTAAATCTAACCCCCTAGGATTGACTTTGGTGACCCCTAACCCACATATGTCAATCCACTGGTTGACCTAAAAAAGCCTGGAAGGAAAGAAAATAATACAAAATACAAAACGTAGCCCAGAGGTGAATTAAGTAAATGACTAGACTCAGTTTTTGAGTGGACTTTATATGGACTACAATGGAACGATTGCTGTATGATATTGAGGATATCCAAAAATTGTTGTATGACAGTGTATCTATTGTAAATATAGTCATGTGTCAATTTGTGTTTTCATTGTAAATGATAGCATATCTCAAACATCATCATCTATTAGTTCTGACTGTCAAATAGAACCTTTTTTTAAAATTAAAATAAAAGAGATTCAAAGAAATAAAAGATTTTTTCGTATGACATAATGTTCTATATAATAATGAAAATAACAGGACATAGGCATAGCCAAAAAATATCCAAACCCTAACTTAGTCTACTACATTTACTTTAATAAATCCTTTCACCAAAATGAATTTAGATACTCAGTAAACCCAGATACTAATTCCAGGAAGTGCATCAGATTTTACGAGGTAGACCAAACTATTCTACCTGTTGAAAATGAGACCTGTCAAAATAGTTATGACTCATTTGATCAGGTTTATGTTGCAATACCAAGTTTTTTTTGTGTTTATTTCTTCCTTCTATTTGCATTATCTACACAGGAAGGAAAAGATCCAATATCACATTGTGGGCAGACGGTTGAGATTCCACCACGTGAGTTGTTGAGCTGTGTGTTTTTTTCATACCTACATGCATTTTTACAAACAAAGCCAATATCAGCTCGATCTGATTGTGAAAGTGGCCTATTTCGAGCGTTTTGCACTGTTTTCCTATCTCATAGTGCGAGGGACGATGACATCAGACACAACCTTTATGTTAGTGCTGTGGCAAAAGCAGATCAATGCCGCAAAAGCATGTGTACTCATATCTAATGGAACACTTTGAGATGCCACTTATGTGCCTCAGCTAACAGTTCAGTTGTCTGTCTGATGTCTAAAACTAGGGGTTTTAAATTACTTCCTTGGTTGCTCTTAGTCAAAGTGATGCTTTTTGGAACTATAACAAAATATAGTTGTAGGTGTTTGTTGTTCGAGAAAACACTCATTGCCTCAAGGCTTTTTTTAAAATACTGTTTACAGTTTACAGTGAATTATTCTGAAATATGATTCTCCCAATCTCTTGTCACTGCTGTCAAATTAATTCTTCTACTTAAGCTACATATACATAGGGTTGGGTGAGATATTTTTCAAAATGTAGTAAGCTAGGCACAGTTACTCTATGTCGATGGCATCTTCACTAGACTGACTATGCTTAGGAAATTCAGTAAGCTAAGCTACAGCAACATGGCAAAAGTAGCTTCTTACACCTAAGCTTAATTTTAAATTTCTTTTTTATATTAAACCAATTTTAGGTCCCGCACGATGGCAGATTTCGACATAATGTGGAAAAAACAGATGAGAACTGTATTGTTTTTATATTTGTATTGTTCGCCAGAAATCAGAAATTAAACTTGCCACTTAGTATGTTCCTTAGCTGCATTATATACACATGTGCACTGAACTGGTTTGGTACAGCCCTATTAACTAATGACCTAAATTAAATCTGAATTGTAAAGGGCAGAAAAGGGGCTTAGTGGTTAGCATTTCTTTTGCCTCAAAGCAAGAAGGCCTGGGTTCGATTCTTAGGAAGGGGCATTTCAGTGTGGCATTTACATGTTTTCCCTGTGCTTGTGTGGGTTTCTTTTCAAATAGGTTGTTGATTTAAGAAGGTAAAACCTATTTTTCTCAGTTAAAAAAAGGAAGCCATCTAGTTTTTAGCCAGTGCTTGTTTGCACTAGCGCTGGGGTGGCATAGTGGTTCAGCTTGGTCGCTTCACAACAAGAAGGTCCTGGGTTCTAATTCCGGACACAGGGTCTTTCTGTGCAGAGTTGGCATGTTCTTCCCGCGCTTGCATGGGTTTCCTTCAGGTACACCAGTTTCCTCCCACAGTCCAACAACATGTGCATTAGGTTGATTGGTGATTCTAAATTGCCCATAGGAGTAAATGTGAGTGTGTGTGGTTGTGTGTGTTTGGCCGTGCAATGGATTGGCGACCGGTCCAGGGTGTACCCCTGGCCTCTTGCCTCATATGTGCTGGGATAGGCTTCAGCAGACCCCCTGTGACCCCGATTTCGAAAATAAGCAGGTATAGAAGATGAATGAATGATATTTTGAATTCCTGGTCTTTGAGGATAAGAGCAGCTTTGTTTTTAAAACAATATACACCTGATACTTACATACATACTTTTTCTGTTTTTAATACTCCTTAAGGTATCACCACGGTGACTACTGCCTTCGGACCAATTCCGCATCCTCTGCCATCTGTCCATCAAGTAAATTGCCTATATGTCAGACAAGTGATTAGTTCAGGTCACCAACCTGAGCAAAAGGTGGTAGTAGTACAAAAAAAAGGTTGTAAAGAAAGCTGGTTGGTTTAATCAGTTCTTGTGGTCTCCAATCGGCTATTAAATATGCCTCTGTTTGATGGAATGAAACTCTGCAGCCACACTGGCCAATTGCACATAAAATAAATCATAGGACATTTAAGAACATGTCTCTGATCCTTGCGTCTCTTTTCTCCAGTGTTGTAAGAACAGGAAGACGTGCTGTTGCTCAACCTCGGCCATATGATGTGAACCTTGCGGCCTCACAGTACGTCAAGCGGACACTGGCGCTACGTGGCCACTATGGCCAGAATAAGAGAAGTACATTGTGTGTTGAAATCTGGGCCTGTATTAGGGTGGGTCAAAACTCCTCCTCTTACGGACAGTAAAGACGCCTAAATTCCCGATAATGGCACCGCCAAAAGACGGACTTCCGCCTGCCACCGTTGTGTTGCATTTTTCTTAGATCATCTAAATGTGCTTGCTCCAAGATCACTTAAATTTGCTTAGTAATACCACATAGACCAATGGTTAGAGATGAAAAAGGAATAATATTTCTATAGCTCTCTTTCTAGGCAAAAATTCATTAATGAATTGCACAGTATTTTGACTAACTAAATTCGATAAATTCATTTACAAAGTTAGGTTTGATTGATTTTTTATGAGAAGTAAATCTAACTTCTTCTAATGATCGACATTTTGCATAGTGTGACTGCTGGGTATTTGCCAACACAGTTGTTATCGCTGTATTACATGGCTTTTGAGCATTTAACAGTTAAAGCTTTTAGCAGTTAAAAAAACTTGTGATTTTATTGTAATATAGGTGCAAGGGAAATAGTATTTGCACAATGTTTTAATAAATTCACCTATTTTTACAAATGTATACTTCTATAATACAAGTTAGTGTTGAACAGGCAAGCCCACATCATGGGTCGTTCATTTAAGGTAAAATAAAAAAGAGAAACAAATCAAACTCGAATTCATAACTATGAGCATTTTTATTGCATTTTTAAAAAATGTATGTGTGTGTCACCTATGTTGTTGACTGTTTTACTAGCATCCTATATAACTGGTTTTATACAGTTCATCACAGTGGTGTAGTGGTTAGCATGGTCACCTTACAGCAAGAAGGTCCCAGCTTTGATTTATGGACAAGCGCTTGAGTGGTGTACTCAGGGTTCCCTGGTTTTCCAAAAACAAGTACTGTAGGTTGATTAGTGATTCTAAAATGTCCATAGGAGTAAATGTGAGTGTGTGTGGTTGTTTGTCTATGTGTGGCCCTGCAAAAACTTGCGACCTGTCCAAGGTTTCCCCCTCTTGTTGCCCTATGTGTGCTGGAATAGGCTCCAGCAGTGACCCCGAGTAAATTGGCAGGTATAGAAAATAAATAAATGAATGAATTAATGAATTTAAAATTTTTTAATTCTTTGCTCATTCTGTTGAAAATGCTAATCATTTTGGGTTGACTGTTAATAACAAGTTGATACATTTTTAGCTTTCAACATGCTTTTCGCTTGTCTGATTTTCTGTCTAATTGTGTTTCCCCTTTTTTGTTAGCATTTTGTCATTTGTATTAGAGGGGAATATGAATGGATGCTGGGGCATGAATTACAACTAGAGATCCCCTGAGACATGATGCAGAAAGTTGACCTAGGCCTTTGCTTTGATTATAACAAGTTTGACTGCAGCAGATAGTGAAGACCACTACACTACTGTAACTTTTTTAAACATGTTCTCTCTTCCTAACATTGTATTTAGAATGGACAATTACACAGAGGTGGCAAACATACACACATCCTTATACTTATAAGTAGAAGTACAGATACTCATGTTTAAAATGACACTGATAAAAGTTGAAGTACAGACTACATTTTATACTCAAGTAAAGAAGTATGGGGAAAAAGGAAATTTACTTCCATAAATGTAAAAAAAGTTAATCAATTACCAGAATAAAATAGGTAATTCTGGTCTATATTCTGGTCTAAATTTCTGTTGGTGTACTGTGAATTTTTGAATGAAAATGAGAGCTGTCTAATGTTATAAATATATTAAGTTAGTATGTTAACTAATGTTTCCTTATTAACTAAATAACTTTGGCAAACACATGTGATGCACTATAGTAAATGTGGCTTGTTGTTAGCTTCATAAACTACCTTTACTAAGCTATGGAAAGAGCCAATGATTGGTTGAAAATGCTGTGTAATTCATTCATCTTCTATATCCGCTTATTCCCGAACTTGGGGTCCGCTGGAGCCTATCCCAGCGCACATTGGGGCGAAAGGCAGGATGGTACGCATCCTATGGGCAATTTAGAGTCACCAATCAACCTAATGCACATGTTTTTGGACAG
>JAOTQW010000024.1:4587276-4598328 GCA_026260075.1 Sisor rabdophorus
ATATCTATATCTATATCTATATCTATATCTATATCTATATCTATATAATATATATACATATCTCATAAAATAATTCCTCAATTTGCAGATGCTGCCAAGCTTTATCTTCTACAAAAACTAAGAATTATTTATTCTGCATGAATAATTGACATTCACACTACTGTTTTTCACAATTGCAGCTGCAAACTGCTGAGCTTGTTTAAGTTTGAAAAATAAACAGTAAACTTGGGATTTTCTTAACAAAATTGTACACCGACATATATTGTGGACATTACACAGTTGCAATAAACATTTTTTAACCCTTCAGAAAATATGATAAAAGAAACACATAAACACATATGTGTAAAATTTATGGGACTGTTGAGCTAGAAGTCTTCTGAGGCTGTAAGCTATAGTTACTCCTGATTTAACAGCTCATCCTATTGTTGGTATTGACGACCCTGCTCATTGTTCTGTGTGTATAGTGCAGTAAGTATAGTTTATATGTGTAAATGATTTCCCCTTCTGTTGTGCTGCACAGGTTCAACCGAGGTCAGCACACATCCCTTAGGGAATCTTTATATTATGAAGGTTTACAGTACCACATATGGGCCTTACTTATAGTGCGACACAAAAGTGGAAAAAAGAGAATGTGTAAAGTCTTTGTATTGAGCTCATTATTACTCCATCATGTTGTCAAAAGCCCAGATTGGGCCAATTGTGCTTAAGGATATCCTTTCAGCAAGAACCCACTATTTTACAATTTTACTGGATAATTGTCTCTGGAGAAGCACAGTGAGGAAAGAGTTCTGTTTAATGAGGTGGAGTATGCCACACGTCCTCTATACCTACATAGGATTTCAATTAATGAGCCAAATAACAAAAAGTAAACTCTTCTTTATAATTAAGTTTGATCCATCACGAGTTTCTATTTCTTTTAATTTAGCATTGTGAAGCTCATGATTTTAAGGCATTTCTGTCTTTAAAACCCTAAATGTTTTTACAGTTTTAATGATATACATTGTAATCAATTTTGATGATGTATATTGTTATCAAATTTTTAGAACTAATTGGTGTTAATGTGTTAGAGCTTCTACAGTATGTCTAGCTGCAAGGCAAATCACAGCAAGACCTCATTTTTTGTTATGCCTGTTAAAGGTCTCTTTACATCGATAGCAATTATTAAGTCAAGCAGTCTAAATGTATTTAAAAGTGGTAGGATCATGAGATGTTTGTCCAATCAAAAGGTTCGGGCCAATATTGTGATAGATTTTCCTACCTGCCTGTCAACATGTGACTGTGCATACCGTTGCATATCCTTTTAGCACAGACTGGACATGTCATCAGTGCCAACACATATGTGGTGTGAGCAAACCAAGAATGTCAGAAAACAGCAACAGTCTGTTCTTTCTTTCTGAACAACCAACATTAAATGGTCTTATATCATTCCAGTTTTGGGGCTATTTTCATACTGATTACACACTTATACTTCACAGTTGGTAACATATTTTTTTAGTTATGATACCAACTGTTATATTTCTTCTCACCAGAGAATGCCATAGTATATTGTAGTAATGTTGTCTATAATCATCTAGTCTGTTCAGAAAGCATGGCTTTAATTATTATTAACATGATTACTATTTGTGAAAACTTGATGCTCATATAGATTTAATTTTAAAATATTAAGTTTTTTTTAACTTGGTGCTGCATTCAGGTGTATTAAAAGCATAAAATAGCACCTTTTATAATTTAATAATCAGCGCATTTGTTTTCTTGTATGTATCACATTAAAGGAAGACTACCATAAAATTACTTACTGTATAACTATAAGTGTAACAGTGTAATAACTAAGTGTAACAATGTTAGTTGTGCTTTAAAAATCATTTTTTGTACAACAAACAAAATGATTGTCGACAAATTTGTATTGAAGATAAATAAATGTCATATATAATAAAAAAAAAAAACTAAGAAGGTCACACGTTCGTTTCCCAGGCAAAGGGTCTTTCTGTGCAGAGTTTGTATGTTATTCCTCCGCTTGCATGGGTTTACTCTGGGTACTCTGGTTTCCTTCCTTAGACCAAAAAACATGTACATTAGCTTGATTGGTGATCCTAATTAGACCATAGGTGTGTGTGTGTAAATGAATTAATGAATGATCGAATGAATAAAGGTAAAAATAACCATATTATACAACCTTTCTTGCTGACAAGTAAAGGTTTGTGTTTTATTTTATTCCTTACACATTTATTCATGCATTCATTCATTCATTTATTTATTCATCTTCTATACACACTTATTCCTAGCTCGGGGTCACTTGGGTCTGCTGGAGCCTATAGTTTATATGTGTAAGTATAGTTTATATGTGTAAATGTTCCCCCCTTCTGTTGTGCTGCACAGGTTCATCAGAGGTCAGCAAACATCCCTTAGGGAATCTTTATATTGTGAAGGTTTACAGTACCACATATGGGCCTTACTTATAGTGCGACACAAAAGTGGAAGAAAAGAGAATGTGTCAAGTCTTTGTCTTGAGCTCATTATTACTCCATCATGTTGTTTGAGCCTATCCCAGCGCACAAAGAGCGAGAGACAGGAGTACACCCTGGACAGGTCGCCAGACTATTGCAGGGCCACACACACACTCACATTCATTTACATTTCACTCCTATGGACAATTTAAAATCACCAATCAACCTAATGTAAATGTTTTTGGACTGTGGAAGGAAACCAAAAAGCCTGGAGTAAACTGAAGCAAACACAGGAAGAAAATGCAAACTCAGAAAGCAAAAGGGTCAGAAAGACCAGGATTTGAACCTGGAACCCGCTTGTTGTGAGGCGACTGTGCTAACCACTACACCGTCGTTTAACAGCTAAATAGCTAATTGTATATATAAGAACACTGACCACCTAATGCACTTTACAGAGTTGGAAATTAGCTACAAGACAATGCCAATTAATGCTTTGATTGCATCAATGCATTTCTGGGAGTAATCTGTCATACAATAAATGGGTGATATTTATATTGACAAATAGCCATTGTGTAAAATTCTGGGTATTGTTAGCTTGTACCATAATAACACGAAAATACACAAAAAATCTAGGACTTCCATTGCCACTACACAGACATGATTGTATATTCAAATGTGTCATCCAGCATTACACAATACTTTGCAACTATTGCACTATTACTAGATAGCAGTTTTTACATGTACATTGTCTGTTAGAATTATTCAAGTAGTACATTTTTAAGGCCACTATAAGACCATTTAAAAGTGTGTTTAAAAACTATTTATTTCATCTACTTTCTGAAATCTGTCTGGATTCATCTTTTTTTACAATACTGGAACCATTGTTTTCAAATACAAAAAATATTAATTTTAATAAATTAGTAGCCTGGCTGGTTGACTGGTCAGTTGGATTGAAAGCCACAGAAACAAGTAAAGATATAAATAAAGACAGCTGTAATAAAAATGTGTTGTGTGAATAGTAGCTCCGAGGATAAACATCTACTTTTGATTTTACACCAGTCAGAAGACTTTAAGATTATGTCTGGTTTCACTAAGCAACTATTTCTGAGTAAAATAAAACACTAGGTGTCTTTGCTGCTAAATAAATAAATATATACTTATAATAATTAAATAAATAAACATAAACTTATATAGCAACCTAGATGTTTATTGTTTCAAATTACAAGCATTAGAATATTGATTTGTATAAAAACATCACTTTTAAAGACAGTCTTAATAAGGTGCAGTGCTATTAAAGTGAAATAATGTGCATTGACAAAATGTGGCAGCTTGTCAGAGGTGAAGTGAACTTGCAACCTACATCATCAGGGACCTGTGGGGTCCAGTAAGAGCTTGTTTTATACTGCTGGTACTGCAGTATTTAAATAAAACATACTTCTGCTATTCCAGCTGTGTGGCCTATAATTAGTCCCTTAAGTAGCCAGCAGCCTGCTGACCTATTTGTGTGTTGGTTTCATGTTTGTGTGTGTATGAAACACATAGAACCAGAGACCATCAGTCTTCTGTTGGTGCTAAACTGTGTTTCCTGTAAGGGTGATTAAAAAGATGTTGGAGGAAATGCAGAAACAGAGGAAGGGAGCAGCTGGCTATTCATATTTTATACATGTTTCTGAAAAGATTACAATATACTCTGTTAATAGCTGAATAAATCAATTACAATTTAAAGAGAGATTTTGTTTAGCAAATGTTTTTGGAAAAGCAGATGGTTGGAAACAGTGAGTGAACTAACCTAACTGACCTAGACAAAAAATGCTTATCATTGCAGAGGCACTTTGTTTCTGAGAGCTAAAGTTCTCTTTTCCTGGAAACACATCAATGCACTTTTATAACGTGCAGCCTTACTGTGCAAGCATGTTTCCGCTGACATAAAAAGCTCCTCCTTAGCTATCAGCCCTGAAGCAGCCTGAATGTTAATTATGCATTATAAGCAGGTAACAGTTAACCTCAAGGACATGCACATCTGGGAAAGCATTAGAGAACAGAATTAGTGTAGCATAATAATCTCATTCACTTTTTGCTGACCAAAATTATCAATTTTATTCTGCTCAGGCACGTTTAGTAGGTTTGGGGGGGGATTACCTGGTGTCTGACCTGACCTGGTTAGTTTGGATCATCAACACCATTTAAATGAACCTATCGCAACTTTTACTACAGGGGGGTCATCAGGGCAGTAGGTGTTTATTTTATTCAAAGCTTATTATGGTTTGCTAGTTGATTGGACAGTTTTTCTTGAAAAAAAACTTGAAAAAGACTCTTTAGTGCAGTAGAACCATCGTTTATCTCTTAGCTGTGCCACTGATGGGCAATGATGGTTTTTAAATGTATGACTTAAATGATGGTATGTAAATACATTTAGTTAATTAGAATATACATTTTAAATGTTTTGTTTTTACGTATAGGCTATTGTTGTGATTGTTTGAAACATTTCAAACAACTGTTAAAAAGCTATTTATGACTTAGTTACAAGACCTACAGAAAAGCTAAGTGAATTGGTTTAATTTATTATATAGAGCTGCTAACCACTAAGAATAATTGCACCAAATGCTTTTATTCAGTTCAATTTATTCATTCATTCATTTTTTATACCCGCTTATCCCGGTAACTCTGGGTCTGCTGGAGCCTATTTCAGCGCACTAAGGGTGATAGGTAGGGGTACACCGTGGACAGGTAGCCAGTCCATTGAAGGGCCACACATAGGCAAACAACCACACATACTCACATTCACTCCTATGGGCAATTTAGAGTCACCAATCAATTCAATTTACATGTTTTTAGACTGTGGGAGGAAACCGAAGTATTTGGAGGAAACCTATGCAAACACGTGGAGAACATGCAAACTCCGCACAGAAAGACCCAGGAATTGAGCCCACAACTTTCTTGCTGTGAGTCGAACGTGCTGACCACTACACCACCAAACCACCCTTGTCAATAGATGTTAATTGATAGTGAAAATAAAATTATGGTGTTATTTTTGCCAGCATCCTCATTTATTATAAAGCCAATTATGACATTCAAAATCTTATTTCAGTAAGTGTGAATTGTAAAAGCTGTGCTAAATTTTTTTCTTTATTTGAGTACAAACAAACATACTGTATACATATGGGACAACACTTGTTTCTCAGAACACATTGGGATTTGGACTGAAGCCATCCAGCACAGGAGTAAAAAAAGTGTTTGCGTGTTAGGTCTAAAAACCTGGAAGACTTTGGTCCTTTGGGTTGTATAAATAATGTAGCCTGTACCATATTCAAACCAACTGATGCACAACAATCACATGGCTTAAAAATTGAAAACTGCTAGAAGCAAAAAGCTTCCTCTTAGAGGCTGCATAGCACACTTAAATGCACAAATGGCCAGTAGCAGGGCTATATAGATACAGTATCAGTGCCAGACTGGTTTACTGTGATTGCTGATGATTGCAAATTTTGAGGTGAACCATTAGAAATTGGAATTAGTCATGCTTCATGGTTTAGAAACACTCAAGGTTTATGGTGTCAAGTACAAATGTATTAGTAATCAATCTATTAAGATTGGAACAATGAATGAACAAAAACATTTTGTTTCCCTAATTTAATGATTTGCAGAATCCTTTCTGCCAGCTTTTGTCTATCACACAACTGTCCAAAAGTGTTGAGGTTAATGCTAGCCTCTGCAGTTTTATAAACTGCTGCTATTTCTGTGTCACCAGGTGAAGGAAATACATTCTGTCATGTTTAACATACATTAGCTGACAGAAACCCATGATTACCATCACTCAAAAAGTTCACCAACTTTTGTTATCATTACTCGCAGCAATGGATGGATGTAAAATTTTATACATCACTGCTTCTGGGGCTTTTATTTCTTTGAAAATCTGCTAACTGGGCTGGATGCGGACTGAATCTGTTGGCGACGGTGAGCTTGGAATAAAAAAAAAAAAAAACAGACATAGTTAGTGTAGATGCCAGTCTACTTCCCAGTTCTGGTTGACCTTTTGTTGTAGCCTAACAATCATTTAACCAGATTTGAATAATGAAAAAGTGAGTGCTGTGTAGAGGCCAGATTAAAGAGCTTTAATCTAATTTTAAACTGACAGACTGTGCCTGCCTCCTGAACAGATTCGGGTAAATTGTTCCAGAGTTTGGAGATCTTCTGCCCACAGTTAATTTTAATATTCTAGGTATTATCCGATTGGCAGACTTGTATCAGCACTGTGTTAGTGGAGGACAATACTAGGTTATGATCACACTCAAGCAGTGAGGTGCTAAACCAAACACCTGTTACACAGACTGTCTGTGAAGCCTTGCAACCACATAATCTATATGTTTATACAGTACAGACGAGCTGCTTATGTATTATATACTGTATATCCTCGTTTTTAATGTTGTTTACTAATATACTTTGCTCTCTTTATCTTTTATTCCTTACATATTTAAGATTCATATCTTTGAAAGGTATTCGCTTTCAGCAACATGTATTAGAATTTTTTTGGAATGGGTTAAATTTAATTACTGGATACTGTTTTTAATTGTTAAACCTGCAATATAACAAATAGGTATAATAAAAGTTATAAAAATCAGATCTTAAGCTCCACCATGCCATTGAATCTCCCTCTCAATTCTCCATCTCTTACTATTTTTTCTACTGTGTACTTTTCAATATTTTTACAGTCTCCAAATTCAGTTTGCACATCTTTGTCTCTCTCTTACTTGTCACTTTAGTTAAATTATTTCTGGTGCCAAACCTCTTCTTCTTAAAATTTGCATTAAGGCAATTGTATTGCACTCTAAATGTACATTCTTTTTATTTTTCTAACATATTAATTAAAGTGTTTACTTTCTTCTATAATGCACTTATGATGCTTTTATTCCCTTTTAAAGAAAAAGAAACAATATTGTATAGTGAAAAAACATGACCAAATATACTGAACATTTTTACTCAGATTAAGTTTGTAGGGTTTTTTTTCATTTACACACTGTCATTTCTGACACACAATAAATTTTTCCCGAGGCTGTTATGAACTTGAAACAGAGTGAAGGTCTTAGAGAAAATGCTTCAAAGATAATCATCATTTCTTAGTAAACCTGATGGCAAGAATCAGTACTGATCAGGCTTGGACCTTACAACAAAATGAAAAAAAAAAACTGCCTTACATGTGCCAGTGACACAACTCCATCACCTGCATTGCCACCGCCATGCCACCACCATTAAGTCTGTGAGCAAGACCTTTCCTGCTCCATACTATTCAAGAATACAACATACAACTGTACCATAGCTGCCTTTGAGCTCTGACCTCCAATCTTTCTAATGACGTATGTAACAAAGAATTTCTTTCTTCTAATTTTTACTTTTTCCTTCACAACAAATCACCTGCCTTCATCTAGCCCTATTCTGTGCCTCCTCTTCACTCACGCCCACTAACTTTATCTATTCATTTATCACATCCATATACCTCCTTTTTTGTGTTATGATATAGTGGTTGAAATGACAATAAAGCTTCTGGAATTTAAAAATACAGGATTTAACACATTACAACATCCAGTAAAATGCTTTAAAGTCAGGGCTCTATGCAGAACCCCAATCACATATATTGTGATAATGGTTAGATGATCAAATACATTTGTTCATATAATGTATGTGCTTAAAATCTATTTAAGAATCACTCTTTAATTTAGTACATTAAAGGCCTGTTTAATCAGTTTATCTAATGGTGAGTTTTTTAAAATAAAGTTTAAGTTTTAATCTTACACAAAAAAGGAATGGTTTGTTTCATATTGTTCTATACAGTTTTCTGTTGCTGCAATATCATTGTTATTAATGGAATATTATTGTTGTTATTATTATTTTCCAATTGTGAAGTGCAGTTTTAGAATATTCTTTTTACTTTTTTTTCTGAACTCAGTTTGGATGACTTCCACAAACTCCATCTGTAGATTAATGCTTCTTCATGGCAGAGATCGGCTTAATTGGTGCTGGATTTCTGTAAAAGCATGTCACCTCTTCTTCTCTGTCAGTGTGTCAAGCAGGAGGAAGTGCTAATCTGTCAGTGGGAAATCAAACAGGTGTTTTGGTAAATGGGGGAGGTGGTAAAGGGGGTAACATGGACAGATTGGTTGTATAAATGGATGGATAGATAGATGGATGGATGCAAATTATTGAACCGACTATTAGAACAGTGCCATGTGTCTGGCTAGTGTGTTTGTTGTCGAGTGTCTGAGATAGTTTATGTTGGTTCTTGCTATCTTTTAGTACAATTTAGTATCTGTACTAAAATTTGTTAAATATCTCTTTTCTTTTTTCAATTTGGTTCTTTTATCCCTCATTAATCAGCTTCAGGGTTTTTGATGGAATTTTATGTCCAGTGCCTAAAGACTGCATCTTTCATTACTTAACCATTTGCCTTAATTGTATCATCATTACTCTGTGATGTTATTAATGGGCTGATGCTGAATATTTGCATTTTCATTTATTGTTATTTGTCTAGAAATTCTTTAGCTTGAGGCATTTGGTGGCTGAAAAATATGCAAAAAAACCCCCCAACTCACTCACTTTATAATATGTGGCTGCTATTCAGTTACCCTGTAAGTTCAGTCAAATAATGTTTTGAAATAGTTTCATAGTTTAATAGAGTTCAAATTTAGAAACATAAACTATTAAAATAAAAAAAGAGAATTTGTTTAGCACCAGTGTGCACAGTCAAATAAGACAAACGAATATTTCTTTCTATCTTAAAAAGCCTATTTTTGGTAATATTTTGTTTGCTGAGAGCTCGTCAGTGTGGGCTATTTTAGGCTTTATAATAAGAGGCTCAGCAGCTGTCAGCTACAAGTTCACTGTTGCAGAAAATAATCCAACTGGGAATTTGCTTCATGATTTATTAAACAAGGATACTTAATAACTGGCATTCACGAAAAAGGGCCAAACTCAAAGCTGTATTTGTGTGAAATTTGAAAATAATATTAAATAAAATTAATGCACACTCTTTCGTTTCGCTTCTTCTTATATTGATTATTCTTACAGACACCACTTGCTTTGACTTTTAAAGAAACTCACCTTCATCCTCTAATTTTTCTGTACTTTTATTTACATCAACTGTTTCTATCTTTTAGTTACCGAGTTTAATGATTTGGCAGTCTGAGCTACTTTTGTGGATCCTTAAAGTGATTTATACTTCGGCAAAATGTTATATAAAAATGGTGACTCTTCAAGGTGAAAAACTGGAAAATGGGTGTGTTTGGAAAAGGATGTCTGTATATTGTGCATTTGTCTGGCATTTTCTGGCATCCTCAGCTCGTGCTATAATTATTTTGAAGCCAGTTTAATAGTTGTACTGACAGGATAGAACTGAGATTTACTTATGTCCAATTTCTTTTGAATGTGTGCCTGAGTGTATGAGAAGCAGTCACACGGGTTACCATATCCATCACTGAATGTCACTCCGTCATAGGATACATGGAAATTTTGTATAAATAATTTTTACTAAACAGGATTTTTAGGCCTGTTTGTGCATTCTCTCAGGTGGGTGTCCAGGGATATTAACATGTGTGTGTATGTGGAGATGTTTGTGTGTTTGTATAGCATGATATGAGCCCAAGTCTCAAAGGACTAAGGCAGCCCATCTGGGTCTGAGTAATTGGTCTGCTATTCTTATTGCAGCAGTATAATGGCCTACGGCTGCACACACACACCAAACACACACGCAAGTGTGCTAGTTATACTGAAGACAACAGAGCCAGAGACTGACCTTAATGTCCTAAAACTGTGAAGGAAACAGAGGCTGAGAGTAAAAAGAAGCTAATTGTATGGGTCAGAATTGGGTAATGACTAGCTTTTTAGTCATATGGTCATATCTGCTCTGGATGGCATTTAAAAAACTCCTCACAGTATATAAACAGGTTGCCATATCCTCAGCTTAGTTTCTTTTAAATCTGGATGAATTATTATTTGCAGTGATTATTCTGCACCCTGCTTTAAAAACACACACACACAGTTTAAGCTTAAGTTCATGCTCATATTAGAATGGTGAATGTCTTTTATCGGTTTTAGGCCATAAAAGAGATAACCGATAAGATTAGGCCATCTTCCATAGCCAGACATTCAGACTGATGGCAGAAGGTCTGTTAACCTTGGCTGCTACGAATGGCTAATGCCAGCCCAAATAAACACATGATAACAGAAAAGCAACCAATAAGGTTTTGTTTTGTGCCACATTATGTTTAGAGGTGTGACTATGTGTCTCAGGCAAAACACTTACATAGTACTAAGAAGCCAGTATTTAATCCATATTGATTCAATGCATATTGCCACCATCTTACATTTGTAACATCTTAAAGTTGTTCTTCAAATAATGGCTTTGAGTTGCTTCTAGATGGACTATTAAACAGTGCAACACACAAGTCTCTATGAAATCCTGTACACTTCAAACAATTAGACTTCAAAACTCATAAAATTTTCAGATAAATATGCCATATGCATCATCTTTGAGAGCATTTTATTTGTTGTAACTTTAAATTAGTCCTGGATTCGAATTCCGGGCTTGGGGTCTTTCTGTGCGGAGTTTGCATGTTCT
>JAOTQW010000024.1:4609921-4627159 GCA_026260075.1 Sisor rabdophorus
AAATTTTTTCAGACATTTTCATATGTGACTTTAAGTAATTATCTTATCATATTTCACATGGTACGATGAACTTATGACCCTAATCCTGTTTTAGAAAAGTAATCGCTTAAGGATTATAAAATAGAAAACTAGATTACTAAATAAGTAAATGAACATGAAAATGCTCTTATACTGTTAAGGATATTTAAATGAGTTAGCATGATCTTATTTAATTTGTTTTTTGTACGGTTGATACAATGATTATGAAGGTATTTGGAAAACGCGGGTAAAATTTTATTTGCCATCGCACAGCAACCATTATCTCTATTTCTCCTATAAACAGCACAAGCAATTAAGTGAATAATGACTGTAATTTCTCTGGCAGTATCAGAGAATTGCCAGCCATATTAAAAGCAGTGTTCTGAACACAAGTGGATTGTAATAAAGCTCTAGGACTGTCCCAGATGCTTGCTGTTACATTTTTTTACCTGATAGTAAGGAGGTTGTCTTTTTTAGTCCTCCCACATTACTATAAATGCAAAGATCACCTTTGGGTTTACAAATTTGACACAGGTATTCTGTGCATTTACACTTGTTGCTGTAACATATGTTCGGGCAAGTACTCTAAAATCTGAGGTTTCTGATGGTCATATACCTTTTACCTATAACGGGCAGTGGTGGCTCAAATAGTTAAGGGTTCAGAAGGATCTGGGTTCAAGCCCCACCACAGCCAAAAACCTGCAGGAAATCCATGCAAGCGCGGGGCAAATATGCGATTCGAACCCAGGACTTGTTGTGAGGCGACCGTGCTAACCCCTACGCCACCGCGCCACCCATACGAAGAAATATTTTACTTTATGTTGTACTGTGCATGAACTGTGTATGTATGTATGAACCTAAGTGCTGCACCCATCTTTCATCTGTTTGCGGTTGTTTTTTGTTTTTTATGT
This sequence comes from Sisor rabdophorus, assembly GCA_026260075.1. Taxonomy (NCBI): domain Eukaryota; kingdom Metazoa; phylum Chordata; class Actinopteri; order Siluriformes; family Sisoridae; genus Sisor; species Sisor rabdophorus. The sequence continues at coordinate 4,610,851 of JAOTQW010000024.1, forward strand.
GTATGTCTATGTAACTGTAAATCCAATATCATCATGCAGGGTAAAGAAACTACTTCTGTGTCTACTTAACTATGTAACTACTTCATTTTCAAACTTAGTGATATACATGAAAATAAACACAGATGAATATGTGACAGTGTGATTCACATTTGCCACTTGCTTGCAATGTTGCTTACATGTCTTTAATATGGTGTTTTGATTCGGACATCCCTGCAAACTGCAAACGTTTAGTTGTGGGATAGATGATCTGATCCAATTTTCATGGTTACGTTTACATCAGGGCTGGGCTCATAAACAATGTTATATTGAATCTTAATAAACTTTGCTTGGATAACGATGATAAGTTCTAAATATTTTTACGCAGTATGGATTATACCCTGTTAACGTTCCATCGTTTATCTAGTACAATGCTGTGTTCCATGAGTTAAATCTGTGTGTTGTGCAGTACTCAGTAAGAAAAAAAGAAACGTGCTACATATTTTTGGAAATCTGATATGTAATTGGACAGTGCAGTGGTTTAGTGGTTAGCATGTTTGCCTCAAAGCAAGAAGATTGTGGAGTATGCATGTTCACCCCACGCTTGAATGGGTTTTCTCCAGGTACTCTTCCTCCAACAGTTCACAAACATGTACATTAGATTGATTGGTCTATGTGTGACACATACAATCAGTGTCTATTTAGACTGCCATCAGCCAAACATACAAGCCAATTGCAAACAAGCCATAAAATTCCAACAAAATCCATGTGGTTACTCGGTAAAGGACCCCAAAAAATTTAATTCAGTGACATATGTGTCTGTAAAATCCAGTAATACGGGGGTCTGCTGGAGCCTATCCCAGTGCACATAGGTTAAGAGGCAGAGATACACCCTGGACAGGTCGCCAGTCTATCACAGGGCCACAAGAAAACACATCACAGGTCAGACGAACAACCACATACACTCACATTTACTCCTATGGGCAAGTCACCAATTAACCTTTTAACTTTTGCACTGTGGTAGGAAACCTGAGTACTAGAGTACACAAGCGTGGGGAGAACATGCAAACTTCGCACACGACTGCTTGCCCGAGATTCGAACCCAGGACCTTCTTGTTGTGAGGCGACCAAGCTAACCACTACTCTACTGTTGCACTGCAGTGCAAACTGTCTTACTTAAAAAAAACATGTTTAACCTGTTTTTCTTAACAAACTATACTTTAAAACATAATTAGTAAACCCTCTAGCGGAATCAACAATTTATTGATCAATATAAAAAATAATTATCAATACATTTTTGTCGTATTGCCCAGCCCTAATTTACATATATTTTACTGCTAAAGAATCTAATTTTATCTGTGTTTGTACAACCCTAAAACTAATCTCTTGTTTCACATCCTTGATAAACACAAAATCTGTCCGGACAAAAACAAAAAAAAAACCTTTTAGAATTGAAACAAAAAAGGCAGTCTGCTTCATTAGAAAGGAAGTCTTGGTTTTGTAATTATCTCTCCAAAATTAGCTGACGCACACACATGGAAGTGCATACAAGGCAACCACTTTTCATCAAATCAACCCTCTTTTCTTTCTAACCCTAGCCCCTGAAGCACCACCAACCAGCAGTGTGAGCAGCTACACTTACAATAAACTAAAAACGTATGTTCTCAATATATATGCAAATCATGGCAGGTCCCAAGGTGAAGGCGCTCAGGCCTGGTGATCTTAGACTCTACTTTGTGCGTATGTGTGTCTGTCTGTGTGCATGCATGCACATACACACTTTTATGTTCATTTTGCTTTGCTCATTTGCGGTGATATGGAGGGGAGTCAGCAATGAGAAGACAAGGGACTATTTGAGTATTGGAATAAGCTGTGTTTCCCCTCAGGAGCCTCATATTTCATAGCAATATCTCCTCACCTCCCAGAGAGATGCTTTTAAGTCTAGAGGCAGAACACACCATTCCTCCTACGCCTTTCTGTGTTTACCTTAATTTGCTTTTTTCCCCCCTCTTATTTACAATTTGATAAATGACTAGGCAACACAAAATGCAGAATAGCCTTTTGTTTGCTTGAATACTTTATACTTTTGCATTGTGCCTCAGGTGTTTCAGTTCTCTTAAGGGACTAGTCCAGCATTTCCAGTGACCATATCTGTATCCTCTGTGCTATTTATTATTTCCAATTGTTTGGAAAATATAAAAACTTGTCTAACTTAGATCTATTAACCTATTAGTCGTAGATGTCTAAGAGCACCAGTTTATATGCAGTTTGAAGACAAAGGTGTTTGTGGATGATTTCTTAATTTGCACACACATGAATCCTTTTCTAGAGTGGCTTGAATTTTTTCCCTTGCAAATGAAGACAATTGTACATTTTACATGTTTTTTAAACAATTTTAAATGTGCACCATTGTTGAAAAGTCGTTTTGGTATGCCAGCAGTCTAATGTAAATCATACATTTTCTCAAGCATATGTTGATGCAGTTCTTTATTTAGTGATTATTTTGTTTAGTACAGTTTTTTTTAATCCATTTTGCACATTTGTGCTGAAAGTAAAAAAAAAAAGAAAAATCTATTTTTTTCTCAGTTCTCGGTTTCTTCACCATGTGCTGATGTAATTTTACACTCTGTTCCCCTGTTTCACTGTTGAGTTGTGCACATGTTGTTCTGTACACATTGTACTCACCTGATATTAGCTGTCAAAACAATTCTATTGGATATAACTTGGTATACACAGGAGACAAATTAAGGGAAACCCTGGTATTTGTGGTACTGGATTCAAAATACTTTTAAAATGTTTAGCTGTGGTGACTTTGTAGACAATAGCATGTACCTATCTAAATTCTGTTCCATTTGGATGTACTGTAAATGCTTGATCGTAGGTTGCTAGGAAAATGTCCTCAACTTCACAAAACAATCTGTTTTTCCTTTAGTTCTTTTTTTCTGTGTTCATATGTGTGTGGTGGGTGTATATGGATGTGTGGGTATGAGTGGGTGTGTTCCTTGTGCCTACATTGTAGGTATAGTTTTTTTTTCATCATGCACGATTACCTTACAAAAAAAGGCAGGATTTCCACTTTTACCCTCACAGCACGCATTATCAAATGACCTGCTTGCTTGTTTTGTCAGAACACGGCTCATTTGATGATTAATTAACCCGATTAAAAAAAAAATAATACTTGTGACAGCATCATTTAGAGATGACTAGAGACACGGTACAGAGATGACCAATGTAATTATCATTAAATTTGCATTTTAAGAAGGCCTGCCTAATGCATATCTGTAGATCGACTTTCCAGGATAGCTCTGTAGGAAAGTGATCGGTGAAGCTGACCATATTAAAATGCTAATCTAAAATGATAGATTTGTGTACTGGTTTGTCAGAGCAGGTATGTGTTTGCGTCAGAGCCTTGTGGGCGAATATTAGGGGTTAATTGGGTATGACTTTGAGAGTGCTGTTGAATAATATAAAATCTATCAGTGTTTGATGTTGTGCTGTTTAGCTGAGACAGAAAAATCTGATATGTCTGTGCTCAGGTTTTTGCATTGCTGACGTGCGCTCCTGCTTTCAGCGCTTTTCCAATAACAGAGTATAGAAATTCAGGCAATTTCTGCTAGCTTTCATTTGACACCCAATACCTCCTTCCTCCCTACCGCCCTCCCTAACTCACATACAGACAGATCCAGTTTAAATTCCTGCAACCTCTTCTCATATCAAATCAAAGTTAAAGAAACAGTCCTTAAAATAGTAGACTGGTGTGTGTTTTTCTCTGTGTGTGGCGTGATCCAGCTCCAGACCCCTGCATAGCTGATGATGGTGGTGGTACACGCTTATTACTCTTAAACACAACCCTCCAGATGGCATTATGTATGAGCAACACCATGACTACCCCTCTGCATGTCTGCCATGTAATCAAAGAATTTACACTGCTGCTACATCATTTTGGCTTAGGGCATATTATGCATATTATAATGCATTATACATGCACCACATTCTAACCTACCCTGTCTGAGACAGTCTCAGACGAGAATAGAAGTAAAGAGCAATAGAAAGGTTAAGAGTACTTTGGGGAGGGTGCCATTGTTTATTACAATAAAGGTGGTTTTATGAAAGGTGCTGCAATTTAATAGCTACGTTTTTTTTTGTAGAAAATAATGTTATTTAAGGGATAAGAGGAATTTTTGCGAGGGTGTTATTTTTAAGGTAGGGGAGCGAGCTTCAGAGAAGACCCTATTAGCATAAATTATCAGTACTCCAACATCAGCTCAGCAGCTTTTCACACTTAATTGGGCATCTCAGTGCCGGGCTGCCTGAGTGGGTAACAAAAGCTCCGCTTTCACTCGCTAGGCGCCAAGCTGTGCTCAGACAAATAGAGCATGAGTGATCTGACGCATGCTAACATGTTCACATGCAGCTGATCTAGCTACAGCAGCTTTACTCACTTCCTGTAGCTTAGAATGGAGAAGTGAAGAAGTAAAAGGGGCAAAAAAATTTTTATGGATGCTATTACTTTTTGATCTACCATGGAAAATAATTTAGAGATTGTATACCAAAAATTAGTCCACATTCCAAAAGCATTGGGTTGATTGTTGACTCTAAATTGCTCATAAGAGTTTGTGTGGCTGTTTGTCTATTCGTGGCTGTGCAAGGGACTGTTGTCCTGACCAGGGTGTACCCCTGCCTTCCACCCTCTGTATGCTGGGACATAACCCCTAGGAAATAAGCGGGTAAAAAATATAAATGAATGAATGAATAAATGAATGAATGAAATCATAAACTCAATGGGCTCAGTCTCAGTGGGCTTAACAGGTGAGCAGGTTTTAGCCAACAGCATTAAAGAAACCATGCTGACAGAATTTAATACATGCACATAAGTGAATCATATAGTATGCATGTAAATATCAAATTATATATAGCAATTGCTGGCTCCTGAATTGCATTTTGCGATTAGGATGTATGTATAATAAGTCTGCCGTTTCTGGGGCTGCAAGAAAAGTACGTTTTGCTCTAGCGCGATCTCAGGTTTTTCACTTCCAGGCTAACAAGCTGTTAAAGTCAAGAACGCCTTTCACAACTTGCCTCATATTCGAACATCAGGATGTTTTAATCAAATCAACGAATTAGAGACAAAATCTATTCAAAATTTGAGCATTTGCATTTAAAATTGCATGTGTTTGTGATGCTCAGATGACGACAAAATATTAGCAATATAATGTATGTAATGGTACTTAATACCTTCATAACTTTTATATCTTCTAATACCTTTTATATCACTTTAGTTTTTTTAGTTCTTTAGTACAAGGTGTTTGAGTGTGGTTGTTTGCCCTGTAATAGACTGGTGATCTGTTCAGAGTGTACCACTGCCTTTTGCCCTATGTATGCATGGCAGCCCCCCCCCCCCTGCCTCAGAATTGGGGAATAAGTGGCTATAAAAGATAAATGAATGAATAAATAAATGAATAAATGTTAGATAATATGTATTTTAGTTATAGGTATATTTTTATATAGAGGTTTATCATCTATCTAACTACTGAAGCTGTACATTCAAAGGAAACATTTTAGGGTTATACAGAACATCAAAAGCTAGCTAGCTAATTTTACTTAGTTAGCAAAGGCTTTCTTTTTTGGAGAATGGATGTGGAATGCCATTATCTTTCTTTTTTGCTGATTATTATATTCTTTTTCATATTTATAATAAAAGATGATGCTTACTTTTCTTCTTGTACGCCAACATGCTAAAATGCTACATTTTTTATTTAAAAACGCAATGTAAAAGTTATCATTTTCAATATCTAAAAGAGCCATTACATGCCACCTTTAGTAGGAACATAACATCATAAGGCATCAAGATACTTAGATGATACTGTTGAATGATTATAACTTATCAATTAATTACAAAGAGGTAATTATGGAACTTTAGAAGCATTATAAGAAGACATTGTAAATTTCCATAGACTTATACAGAAAATAAAGATTTATTTTAATGATTAATGAACATGGGCTTTAAAAGAAAAGCCTTACTGGCCCTGTCTTCAAATTAGCAAAGGTGATACATTGTCCCCTGTACTGCACATTTATATTTCACCCTCCTCCACAACAGAATCTTCTGGTTTCACCCAGTAACTGTCAGGCGCCTGCTGTCTAGCAACCTCCATGTGACATAGTCAGCAAAAAAACTTTGAATTATATATGAATGATGTCTTTAATAGGCACAAATATTTGCAGGAAGTGTGTGTAAATGCAGAAGTTTCTACTGATTTGTTTGTGACAGATTGCATTATAAGATTAGGAGTGGTAGATGTGAGGTTGCTGATAGTATACATTTAAATCCTTATTCGTCTTACTTCTGACTTTGATATAATTTTTTCTCATAAAAGTTGTAAGAGTATATGGTTTTAAAAGCATGTCTTGATTTGTCACATAGACTTTACAGCACAGTGAATTTTTTTGCATATCCCATTTTAGAATTGGGATTGGGGCACAGGGTCATATATATAATACAATGATCCTTGAGCAGGAAGGATAAGGGCTTTGCTCAAGGACCCAACATACTGGTGCCGGTGGGGCTTCAACCGAGAGCTTTTTGGTCATTCAATGGTTACTGGTCTTCTGGTTGAAAGCTGTTTAGTTATCACAACCACCAAGCTGCTACTATTGAGCAAATGACCAAGGACTTATACGTATACTGCTTAAATACCTGAGGTGATACCTGAGATCATAATTCTCAACAAATGTAAGAAAAGTTCTGTTCTCTTGCGTTTATCTATTAGGCTGATAAAAGCGAAATTATACTTTGAAAATTATTAATGTGTTCGCTTTTGTAAGACGTGTTGACCCATGCCACTTTTTCCTTTTTATGAAAGTGGCATGAGATGTGACCTTAACTACTCCCATGTACCTCAGCAACAGCGTATAAAGGCGAGGCTGCTGCAGAGCTAGCACAGAGGAAACTAGGGCAGCTAAAGCTCTCTTTCATCAATATGGATGAAGAGAAGGAGCAACAAGCTGAGCTTAACCCTTATCTGTTCCATTCAGAGAGAGAAAGAGAGAGAGAGAGAGAGAGAGAGAGAGAGAGAGAAAGAAGTGAACGATAGAAAAGAAGCTCATTAATATTCTAAGATGTTAAGCTTTCTGTAGTTCCAATTTTTTCTTTGCAAAATTCCATGTTCAGCATTTAATCTATCATTCTGTGTAACATTTTGCAGGCTGCCTATTCTGAATTGACACATGTAATCAGCTTATTCCCAGATGTTTAGTGAAATGTAAAAGGTGCTGGAACCTGAGGTTCCCCCTAACCCCCCCCCCCTACCCCCAGACACACACAAATAAAATAATCTAAAAAAAGTACTTGAAGTAATTTGTTTGCTCTCCATTTCATTTGACTGAAAACCTTTCGACCTGCAGTAAAAACGGATTTGGTTTCTTATGCAAATAAAAATCAATTATGGCCCAGAGTAGAAGGAAGAAGTACATCTAATTAGAGATAGACAGAGTAAAAGAAAAAAAGATAAAGATAGAGAGAGAGAGAAAGAGAGAGTTAAAAAGATAGAAAAGGCTTTAATGGAACTTCCTTTTAACAACCCTTTGATGATTTTGGGGACTAAAAGTTTACATTTTAAGTGGGGCTTATTAAAAATAACTAGGAAAGTTTTTGTTTTTTCTACAGTACTCTAAACACTTGCGAACAAGCAGGATAATTAAAGAATGCAACATTTCCCAAGCAATACAAAAAACCTTTCATCTCTTGTAGAGACTCAAAGACACAGAAAGGCACATTCATAAGCAAAAAACAAAGCATTAATTCTCAGGATATGTGCGTTTCCACCACAAATGTAGGTTTTAGTATGTTCATGCATGAAGATGCAAAAAAAACCCAAAAAAACATCACTCTAAGCCCTATACAATGGACAACAAACACAACTCCAGAATGATTTATACCAGCTACAGAGAGTGGAAGAGTGTCTCCCGGGTGGGTTTTGAGTTTCCCCTTCGAGCCGGATAAAGCGAGTCAGCCGGAAGAATAAAACCACAGCAGCAGTAAAGTGAACCGGGTACCTGGAGGGTGAGAAGGAAAGAGAGATGCTAAGGGGAAGAAGCATGACCCCTCCCTTTTCTTTCTCCTATTATAAGTCCCATTCAAACAGTTAAAGGGAGATGAGCTGAGAGATAGTGTTTATCATGCCCCCTCCTTTTCCCCATCACATCAATCTGTGCGGATGCAACCCAAGCTCCTAAGACACAACAGCAGGCCTATCCATTGCCTGAGGAGGACAGAGGGGAGGGTAACCATGGTAACTTCTGTCCCGGGGCATTGACCAGATGCTTGAGTGAAAGACGAGGATTTATTTCCCTTTTTATTTGATAAAAAAGGGGTCAGGAGCTGAGAATTATACACAACCTGTAACAATTCACTTGTTGATAGTTTTAGATAGAGAAATTTTTAGCCTGCACTTAAATTTTCTGTTGAAATTATGCAAAAATGCAAAAAAAAAAAATCATCATTACAGCATCAAACACATTTAAGTGACCATGCTAGGATACATACACCACAGTAAGTATCTATAGTAGCATTAAACAGTTCAGAGCTTCCAGAGACATATAGCAGGAATCTTTCATCACTCTGTAAATTTGTCACGATATCATTAGTAGAATGTATAGAGGATAACACTGATTATCTTATGCTACATAATCCTTAGTCTATTACACTGAGGTGAAATTTAGGTCACAAACACCATCTGACTGCAATCAAATCTAGCATAATCTCATATTCACTTTTAATAAGAACACCTCATTTATCCAATGAGCTTTACATAAATATGTACAGTATTGTGTGCATTACAATTACAGCATTGTAAGCATGAATACATTCTGATTTTGTTATTTTTAGAATTTGTAACAAATACCTGCCTTTACATCAAATACTATTTAATTGCGTATTATTTGCACAGTTATTTTTAACAAGGGCAGATAGCACAAAAGGCTTTACAAACTATATTGGACCAGTTGAGAGTTTTCGATGTCACCATTGCTGCAGCAACTGGTGTGTCTGAAGATTCCAAGAAAGAGTTGTGAAATCCTCAAAAGCAGCAAAGTTCACACTTGCACCTGCAATGGTGTTTATTTTACTATTTGCTGAATCTGTAATACTTACAATGCTCAGTACTTTACCAATTTTTTTAAATGCAACTAGAACAAGTTAAGCCTTAGGCAATTACAGATTGGTTAATTACCAACATAAAGTCAGTAAGGTCCCAGATCATTATTCTGTTATTTATTTTAAAGTATTAAACTTAATTACTACAAAACATTATTTTGTAAAACTAATAAAAAAGTTTGTACACATTCAGGAAGTTTTGGAGCTAAAAAATTCAATTACACCAAATTGTGTTGCACACAAATCTGGGAAATATCCTAATTTCTTCCAGAAAAGAGACATTATCAATGTATTATCTTATTCTTGTACAAAATTAAGTCTTGCTCAGCAGATTCTTTGACTCTCTGGCTTCCAAAGATTCTCAGTCACTCAGTAACACAAAATCCAATCCTGGCTGATGCTGCTATCACAAATCTGCAGTTTAATTGAGAGTTTGGGTTGGCCTTCAACTCAAATAAATGCGAAATCAATGTTTGCTTAATTCATGTGGGATTCTCATCTATGCTTGATTGTCTTGTATTAGTTCCTATACTATAAGTAACTTGGCACAAACCTTTCTTTAAAACCTTTTCACAACATCTTGTTAATTCTAATAATGAAAATGTACAAATAAGTTAAAACAAACAGGTGCTATCATAAAGTCTGTCTCTGAGCACAGGCAAACCCAAGTGGTTTCCTCAGTAGATGTTAAATTGAAGAATTTCAGGTGTTAAAACTGAACTGAATAGTACGTTAGCTTAACAAATAAACAAAAATTAACATATACAGCAAAGTAAATAACAATCAAGAAGATACAGATAATAAACCAAATACCTTATTGGCTACACTAAATGTTAGCACTTGCAGCTGGGTTTAATTTCCAGTCAGTGGCCTATCTGTGTGGAGTTTGCATGTATTTTCTGTGCTTACATGGGTTTACCCTGGGTACTCCCAGGTTGATAGGTTGATCAGTGATTCCAAATTGTCCATTGGGCAATAGAAGATCCATTTTACTCTGATTTATGGAAAAAGTAGGTATAGAAGATCAATGACTGACTGAATAAATAAATCTGACTTATAAGTTTACAAACTCCTTTACAAACTTTAAACCAGTTGATGTCTGAATATCTTCTCTCACCACTATCTAATACAAACTGTGTTGAATTTAATCGTTAACTAATTTACGTCACAATAGCACAATAATATCTGTATTGCATAAAAAAGGTTGCAGTGTGTCCTAATCGAATAAGCTTCTGAGACACAATGTTTCGACTTTAAAAAGATATCAGTGCATTGGATAAAAGAAAGTAAATAAAGAAACTTTCAGAAATATTTAGAAAAGAAAGAATCATCAAATAATATAGGTATATGAGCCAGCATCTTTTAACATAATCTGTTACCCGTGTTAGTCGTAAACAATCCTCCAGTTGCCCTCTTTTTCCTTACTTCAATTTTCATAACATTATTCTATTTTTACTTTTATTTCTGCTTGTCTATTAAGAATACAAAATTAAAAATGGAACAGAAGAGAAGAGAAATGTAGAATTTACGGACAAGGGATGAGTGAATTGAGAGGCCGTTCCCTTCACTTGCTTTGTGTGCACAAAGAAGCAGCCGACATAATGGCACAAAAGAGGCAATGATGGAGCAGATGCCGGCATCATCACATTAAAAAGAACTGGCCATTCAGAGAGAGAGAAAATGAAGATCACACACACAACACCAGCAACCTGCTAAAAGAAGCTTTTAATCACACCGGCATACACGCATACACACACAAATAAGACTGTCTTATTCGTGCAACACTTAGTAGAAATTTTATTTCTAATGTCTTTAACAATTTCATATTAATAGTTTCAAACATTTGGTAAAGTTACACTGTAATTCACCCATTGCTCCTATGTTGTGTTTTAAATTCTTAGCACAGTGGGAGGCTTGATGTCTTAAGGAAACAATTCTAAAGCAAAGCTGCAGTACAGCAGTCCAATAGATGACAGTTGATAAAAAGACAGACATAGAGATGTCACGGCTTACTATTAGCGCTCTTCTTTGATGGATTACTGTTTATGCATTGGCTTTATGTTTGAAGATTCTAAAAAAAATCACATAAAAAGAAATGTCAAAATCTAAAGATATTGTTATAACTGGTAGTGACAGTTTTATGGAGACTAGATGCCAATAACCGCTGTGTCCATTATAAAAAAGTTACAATTCCAATATGTAGCCAATAGTAAAGCAGCTCTATTCGAGCTCAGCATCAAGTCTGATTCACCAGGGCCACTGTTTCTAGATTCGTTGTGGCATTCCGGCACTATTTGCACGCTGCAGTCGCAGTATTTTCATCATATCCGTCATGTTTGATTTGTGATAGGCCGTAACTGGGACCTCTTTCAGTTATAGATGAGCAATGGAGCTCTGATTTCTCTCATATGCAAGTGGCACATATTGCCGGGTATCATTCTGCCAAGTTGATTCTGCAAATTGATGAGTTGCTCAAGTCAGACTGGGAGTAGAGGCAGATTGGTGGCACCCGTCTCTGGTTGTTCTGAAACCTAAAGCAAGACTTATTAGGATGCATTATAGGACACCAAGGTTATTCATAACCTTTTAATTACAGTGTCACTTAAAAGGATTGTGACATAACATTTATGTTTTTTTTAGTTTTGCAATTAGTTTTATCTAAAACTTTTTAACGTTTTAGCTGACTGCCTGTTACAATTATTTAACATTTTTCTAAAATATTTTTTTGCTATTTTTTCATGTACCTTGTTATAAGTTTTACTTGCTACCTACTGTAGGTTAAAATCCACTAAAATGTCTGGAAATAAAAAAAATCTATATAGATAAAAACGTAATGGGATGCCTGACTATAATTTTTATATGTATTTACCTTATATAAAAAGAGGAAAATAGAGGGAATCTTCCAATTCAGTTACAGTTGTATTAGTCGGTTCAGGCACTGATGTTTTGTAAGCCATATGTGGTAGAGGCAGGGTTTCAGTACAATTAATTAATTCATTCATTTTCTATACCCGCTTATTACCTAGCTTGGGGTCATGGGCGTCTGCCGGAGCCTATCCCAGCGTACACAGGATGAGAGGGGTACAACCTGGACAGGTCAACCAGTCTCTCGCAGGGCCACATGCAGACAAACAACCATACACACTTACATACAAACAAACAAGACAGACATACATGCAAAGAATCACACAAACTCACATTCACATCTATGGGCAATTAAGAATTACCAATCAACCTAAGGTACATGTTTTTGAACTGTAGGAGAAAACTGTAGTACCCACAGAAAGACATGGTTATCGAACGCACAATCTTCTTTCTGTGAGCTGAACATGCTAAGCACTACACCACCGTGCCGCCCTGGGTTTCAGAACCTTCTAAAATGTTCTTGTGAATGTTGAATTAGTGTGCTCACTTTTTGAATGAGAGTGTTATTATTTTTAGAGACATTATGTTTGTCAATACCCTTGACTTGGATGAAGATCAGATCATATTTTATGACAAATTTATTTATTTATTCATTCATTCATCTTCTATACCTGCTTATTCCCGAACTTTGGGTCACAGGGGTCTGCTCTAGCCTAATACAGCGCACATTGGGTGAAAGGCAGGGGGTACACCCTGAACAGGTCGCCAGTCCATCGCAGGGCCACACCCAACCACACGCACTCACATGGACTCCTATGGGCAATGTACAATCGCCAGTCAACCGAAAGCTTTCGAAACCGAATGTTTTTGGACTGTGGGGGAAAACCGGAGTACCCAGAGAAAACCCACGCAAGGGCGGGTAGAACTCCAAAAGATTCCAAAAGATTCACATAATTTTTCTTGCCAACATATGTGCTTTTTTTAAATTGGCGGCAAAAAACACTTAGTGTAACACTGGGTGTGTAACAAATAGTAATTAGCATGGGGCATTTAGTAATCTTAAATTACACAGCAAATGAAGCTATATAAATAAACTAAAAATAGCTGATACAAAATTTTCTACAGTTTTTAATTAGGACTTAAGCCTATAAAATAGTAAACAATTAGACATGTTTTTGTTACTTTGTTAGCTCAGCTTTTACTCTACTACCAGTAAACACTTACTAAACAAAACACAAGTAAACTACTACATTTACTTATTTATGTTATTTAATTACCTTTATGTAATGTTTACAGTAACTATAAGAATAGGTGGAATACGATTTATTTATAATTTAATTATGTATTATGTATTTATTTATATATTTAATTGTCTAAAGACTTCTGTCTTTAGTGTCTAAACACTGGTTGCAAACAATTACCAATTTTCCTACATAAATATTATGTATTAGTATATAAATATATATATTCAGTAAATAGGATACGTCATTAGCGCATTCATGTACTATAGAACAAAACGTTGGATCAAAACAAACCTTAACTATGTAACCTTAAAAGGTTACACCACTGTATCTGTCTGTCACCCAAATGAGAATAGGTTTGCTGTTGAGTCTGGTTCCTCTCAATGGTTACAAATTTACTGCATTAAAAAAACCTCATTTTAACTAACCCATGACTGCATAGGCTAAGTACCTTCTGACTGGTGCTTTTAAAAACATTGGCGTAGTGCATAGAAGCATCCTCACCATATGCCGATGTAATCCAGAAGCTCCTTTACAGCTCTGCTAAGGGGCGATGAAATCATTTTAAGGCTTTCACCCTTTAAATGATCTGTTACAAAGCTGCAAGCTTCGGGCACAGACTAATACTGTAATTTAAGGATAACTTGAGGGTTTAAGGTCCACCACTTCTAAGCCTTCAGGGAATGTTTGTTAGCTCATGTATAGAAATGCATGATAAAAGGTATTGTTTTCGTAAATATATGTGTGATAGAAAAAATTTGAATAAAAATAAAATTAGTAAAATAGAACTTGTGCTTACTGCCTTTGGAAAAGCAACAAAACTGACTGGGAAGATTTAATTATTGTCGTATTTGTCTTTTGCTGCAGTCTCAGAAGCAATTTCTATTAAACATTACGTAACATTTCCATGTTAATATAGTCTGAGTTTGCATTCTACGCTAAATTCATTTTAAATTAGCATATGCATGCTCTAATTTTACATGATTTAGGTTGTTGCAAAGTAAAATTAATATTTTTTTTATTAACTGACAACACATAGAAAGCCAGACATGTTGAGGGCATATTAAAGTAGACTAAGGAGAAGGCTAACTGCTATAAATCTGTATGTATTGTGGTTTCTGTAAAAATTTATGTGGTTTAAAAGATTTTAGGGTGTATATATGTGGTTATATAGTTATCATTGTGTATATGTGCATGAACAGTGCCTAGATGCATCAGAGGGTATTCTAAGGATACATGGATGAGTGGGAGGAAGGAAGGCAGTGCAAGGATGCACAGTGTGCAAAAGTGCACGACATAAACTGTGTCACTTCATTCGAAAACAATAGAGAACAGGACAAGGAGGGCGCCCCCCCAGCCACATGGCTTCATGGTCTGCCTCCTCCCACTCCCTTTCTCTCGTTCTTCTTTCAGCCAAGTGAATGGGTGGGGGTGAAAGTAGGGGAGGTGCCTTGTCAGAAGGGGTCTGGTTGTGTTTCCTAGTCTGTGTGCGTGTGTGTGTTTGAGAGAGAAAGAGAGAGAGAGATTGTGTGAATGCACAGACGGTTCAGTAGTAATTTGATGTGTGTCCCAGGGGACATTTGATGGATTAAAGCTAAGCAGCTCCATTGCTGAGTACCACCTGATCTCTCTCCCACTGCCGCCCCATATAAGCCAGGCTGACTGCTGATCTCAGCTAGTCTCACAGTCTCTCTCGCTCTCTCTTTCTTCTCCCCTCTCTCTCTTCTTACTCTGTCTTTTCTCTCTTTCCTCTTTCACTGTCTTTCTCTCTTTTTCTTTTTCTAAGCGGCCCCCACTGCAGCTCAGGAGCTATCCAGTGCTGAATGTGTTTTCATTTTACCCCCCCCCTTTTCGTTTTTTATCCACGAATAGGAGAGAGAGAGGGAGTGTATGCATGTGCGTGTGGTCTGTACAGTAGAGCACACACAGCATCGCATTCGTTCATCCTTACTCTTCTTGCCTGCGCACCATTTTCTTTATCTCCATCCTTCATTCTTTCAGTCCCTTTCTTTTTGGTCTTGGATATTTTTTTTAAGTCACAAATACACGGATACGAGATTTAACCATCGCTGCTACACAGTTTTTTGCTTCAGGAGTGTTTTTTCCCCAATTTTTCCCCCTCTTCAACGTCCATGCGTAGTGTTTCTTGTGTGTGTACATCATGCCCCGCTCCTTTCTGGTGAAGAAGATCAAGCTGGATGATTTCTCCTCGTCTCCTGTGGTGGCATCTAACCATCATCATCATCACCATCACCTGGATGAGTCCTTTACTTTTACACGCTCCATCACAGACTCTGTAACCAGTTTGGGTATCCGGCTCAGTGAGAATGGTAGGTGTGTGCCTGCAATTTAGTTTGAGCAAGCACATTCTTTATATTTTTATCTTTCCAGTGACGAGCCAATGCTTTAATATGAGAATATCTGTAGCAGAGCAATAATCTAATGATGATGATTTGTCCCCAGATGTTTAGTAGGCTGGTTTTGTTGTTGTTTTATGGTTCCTGTATAATCCCTAAATCTGTCCCTCTCCTTATTTCTCTTTTCCCCCTTTCTCCTTCAAACACCTGCTGTGATTGTGGACTTTTGTTTGTGTGTTTTTCAACTTGAGCGATATGCAGACACAATTCAGGTCACAGAGTAGTGATTGGCTTATGTAAATAAGGCCATATGACCAAGCTAGGGCGTGCTACTGATAATGGGCTGGTTTTGCTGCGACTGCTAATGCTAAGTGCTAAAGTCCTTTTACCTTATGTGGACAGTCTCCTGTTGCTGTGCGCACAAATGCAGTTTGGACTAAAAGTGTCCCGGGGCATGATTGGATAATGCTTTTGTCCTTAGCTCGTGTTGCCCTTGAGTTTCTAGTGCTGTCCACCCCCTATGGCATGTATATTATCATTCTCTATCTCTTTCTCTTCTCTTCTCTCTCTCTCTCTCTCTCTCTCTCTTTCTCTCTATCCTCCCCCATTCTTATTTCAACACACATCTTCCTTTTTCTTGCAGTCGGTCGCTCTCCATCCCCTCCTTTTGCAACATATGAAACCAAGTCTGTGGTGGTGGAGGTGGTGGTGGGGGG
>JAOTQW010000024.1:4672444-4690931 GCA_026260075.1 Sisor rabdophorus
CTATCTATCTATCTATCTGTCTGTCTGTCTGTCTGTCTGTCTGTCTGTCTGTCGTAACTATCTTTAACTATCTTTGGAGACGCGCGCACAATATGAGAAGCACACAAGGACCCCCACTTTTGTAGCTGACACCAACGCGTCAAATGGCCCTAAAACGCTAAACACTCACAGCTACAGCTTGACACCAAAAGTTAGTTTTTCCAAATGGATACCAAACGTTTTCTAATCTATCTACTCACTTAGTCTCAACTATAAAGTAAAATGTCTTGTCGTTTAGTAATCTATATGTTTAAAATGTCTATGTTCAATCTCTATGTTTAAAAAACGGTGCCTTTTTTTATTATTTAACCTTAAAATGTATGCTTTAACTAATATTAAAATTAAAATCCTTATCAATAACTAATTTCTTATGCAGAATCCAGTGACAATAAGGAGATGTAAACAAGAACAACAATAATAATAATAATAATAATAATAATGTTTCAAAAGATCTAAATCTTACTATGTATTGAATCAAATAATGGCTATATTATGTATATTATTTCGGCATCGAATTCATTTGCATGCTCATTTCCGGCTCCTCCCCTCCAGCTATAAGACCGCGCTGTCACAGCAGCTGTGCGCTACACGGAATGTCCTGAAAAAAAAAAGATAAACGAACCAATGTCCTGCTAAAAACACACCGATCTTCGACTTTACACAATGCACGCGTAGCTAGTGCACGAAAGACCGCCTGGATACCTTTATTTAAAATTAGTTTTAATAGGATAAAATACGTTTTAATGATGGCGTTTGCCATGCTGCGGCCGATAACGACTCACCTCGCGTACCCGGACCACAGCATGTTGTCTGAGGACGAGGAGACGCGCAGTGAAAGTGACGGCAGCTCGGAGCAGAGTTACGGTTGCTGCGCGGAAAAGCGGCGGCGGGTATCTCGCAAACCAGCCGTGAGCAGCGTGCTTATCGTCAAACAGAGGAACGCAGCTAACGCGCGGGAACGTGACCGCACGCAGAGCGTCAACACCGCCTTCACGGCTTTACGGACTCTTATACCCACAGAGCCAGTGGACAGGAAGCTCTCCAAGATCGAGACCCTGCGTCTTGCTTCCAGCTACATCTCCCACCTGGCCAACGTGTTGCTTATAGGGGACGACGGCGAGGACGCGCAGCCGTGCTTAAGCGCCGTATGCAGCGCGCAAGGAGAATCCGGGGGCAAACAACCACGAACAATCTGCACCTTCTGCCTCAGCAACCAGAGAAAAGGGGTAAGGAAACTGGGTGCACGGTTCAATTATTCATTCCCAGACAAAGAATCTGCGTTTATTTCTTCATACCACAATAATTTGCTCTGAATCCGTCCACTCTCACTAGACAAGAGTCACGCGTAAATCTTTGTATCCCGTAAAGACTTCAGTATATTACGAGCAGCTATACGAACACATATTCATGGTGTTTATTGTGCAATTTAGACAGTTATTGTAAAATACCCAAGTATGTCGTTTCTGCAATTTTGTAACTGCCCCATAAAACACAATTTACGCAAAACAGTAACTCGTTTAAACTTTTAAAATACCTTTATAATCACAAAGCTAAAGCTAATTAAAGTTTAATTTTAGTTTAATTAAAGTTGGCAGTCAATTGGTTTGGCTATATGAATAATAGTAATATTAGTGGTAGTATGAATTAAATTCTTAATTGAATTAATTCTTTGGTCATATAACATTCTAAGACTTACTTTTTATTTACAGGTAAAAGATGGTAAAGATTGTCTCAGGATGCGCGGCATCAGTTCCCTGCGCATGAGTCGTCGGTAGCTGGTATAATTGAAGGTGACCAAACTCAGGAAGTATGGAGAAAAGAGAGAAAAAAAACAGGAGAGAGAGAGAGAAATGCGCACGAGGAGAAAGCTTGCGCTGGAGCAGGCATAGACTCAAAGACTCGTAAGAGATTCAATAGACAGCTCTTTATTTTTTTCTTTCATTTATTTGAACATTTAATGCAGTGCATAATGCCTTTTTTTCATAAAGAGATTTTATAAATTTCTTTTATGAAAATTGTGTGAATCTCACAACAAATAAAGTATATTTTTTATCAGATTTCCTTGTGCACCAATTTATTAAATGATAAAAGCCATGCACAGTGATGCAACAACTTGGCAATTTAGTCTGATCAAATTTTGATTTCAGTTTCAAATGTAGATTCCTAATTAATCATACAGCTATTTACACTTTTTTTTGGTGCTATACAGTTTTGGGGATTTTTTGTGATTTATTTCTAGTGCTATGCTTTATATTCAGCAATTTATTGATTAACATTAAGCCGACAAATTACTTTTGGGATGAATTAAACAAATCCTGCTTTAATACACAAAGGTTTTATGGTTAGTAATGCAATTCCACCTTTTATACATAAGTATATAGCCTATACCAACAAAGTTATCATTAGGATTTCTTGCTCTACCTAAAAGAACTAAAGGGATTTCCCCTGATGCCTGCTGTCTTGACACGGAAGTTGCTTTTTAGTGTGCCAGTGCTGGGTCTAGAAGAGGCCAAACTCCTTTCATCTTTTCAATAGCAGTGGGCACAAAGGTGAAAAACAGGAAACGAACAGTTAGACTCCCTTTGTATGGGGCACTATGACTGGCAGTTTCAAAACATCCAGCAAAACACCCAGAGTCTTTGGGGAGGAAGGCAAAGAAACAAATCGAACCAATGATCCAGTCTCAAAGTTTTAAATCTTATTATATTTATTTAAAAAAATTAACTCAATAAGCAAATTATAATTTTTTAAGTGATTGGCCTTTAAAGTTTTGTAACTAAACATTTTTATTATAGAGTCAGAAGAGGCTCTTAAGCACCAGTTTGTTTTTGTATACACCTCAGACTTTCATGCTTTCCCTTTCGCCTGTCTTGCTCTGATTTTTAAAGTCTGGGATGGATTAGTCATGGTGAGTAGTACCCCTTGGTCATTGCAGGGACCCTGACACAGCTGTGCGTCTGCAATTTGTATAAATCACTAGTGGGGTCAGTAGGAGTGACAGAGGGAGCAGAGAAAGCACAAAAGGTTGGAGAGAATAAGGGGGTGTGTGAGAGCGTGAGAGGGGGAAATATTAGTGTACCCAAAAAAGTAAGACTTGCTGGTGAGAGCAGATTTAAACCAACCCATCATACAAGACTGAAAATGTAAAATTTTGGATGAACAACAAGGTCATTGAACTGCTGATGTGAGTTATCAAAAACAGATAGAGATCAGTTCTGAAATTATTTTAGATAAAACTCTGATAACAAAAAGAAAAACACTAATACTTTACTGTTATAATGAATTGAAATTAGCTTTTGATTCTTAAAATATAAGAGTTGTAGAAAGCTTCGTTACTTTGCATGCATCATTAATGCCTAATTAGACTTAGACATTTTATTTCTTTATTTTAATCTTTGAACTGAGTTATTAATAATTGATGCAGCAAATAAATGACAGAAGCTCTACAGAAGCTTCTTTTACAAATGTATGCATATTTTTTGACCAAAAGGTTCCCACAAAAGAAATTTTTTCTAGTGACTCCTAAATGATAAATTGCTTTCAGAGAAAAATTTCACCTCTTCCCTCTTACCTTACAGTAACTCTTAGCCACAGTGACCTTTTCACTTTTCTGACTCACACAAAAACTTTTTAGCATCCTCATGACTCATGACATATTTACTGCATCAACTGCAGTTTCCCAAAAAAAATTAATAAGCACACTGTGATATTTGCCAGTGTTCAACTCTTGCATAGAAAAGTGTCTTAAATAAGAGATTTATTTTCAATACTATAAAAACATATTTTTCTGAATATTGGAATGATAAAGGATTTTACCTCCTGAAAAGTTACAGAAATATTAGGAAAACTCTTAAAAAATTCATATGAAATAAGAGAAAAATTATTTCAAAAAGCTTGAGGCCAGTAAATCAACAACACTCCATCCAGTAATTTACACGTTTTCTTCTTTCTCCAAACAACCCCTTTAAAGACCATTCTACTAATTCTAATAAACATTGTTATACTATCTAGTATTCACTATCTATTTTATGTTGGATGATTCATAAACATATTTAATGATTAAATTAGTGAGAAACATATAATGATAATAC
Organism: Sisor rabdophorus; assembly: GCA_026260075.1. NCBI lineage: Eukaryota > Metazoa > Chordata > Actinopteri > Siluriformes > Sisoridae > Sisor > Sisor rabdophorus. The sequence continues at coordinate 4,676,575 of JAOTQW010000024.1, forward strand.
ATACGTGTTATTTCTTAATGTAATTGTCTTGACATGTCACCAGAAATAAAAAAATATAGTTGTACACTGCCGTGGAATTCTAAGAATTTAAGGTATAGGAAAATAATCAACTTTGTGCTTTCATATTATATCATAATATACCAACTACTACTATATACTCATGTCCCACTATTTATTTATTACCTAATAAAGAATTAGGCCAGAATTTTTTAGTTGAGTATAGATATGAAATTTCAGGTTTTGCATTTAAACACATTAAAACCGCTTCTAGTAAATGTTGCTTGTAACAAAACATTTATATGAACACAAGCTAAGACAGAATTTCTAAAAGACCAGTGCAAATAAGTTAATAATGTTGTACTAATGTTGTATGTTTATTCTTTTAAGTGTTGCAGACAGAAGCCCTTGGGTGGTTATGGCACATTTCCAACAATTTCTGCTAAATCTGAGGTTGGATCAGTTGAACTGAGTGTCCTTGGACATATGTTTAATGCCTATTGTCTACAATAATTATTAGAATTAAAGGAAGGAGGTAGAGCTCGGACAGAAGACGGAACACAATTAAGAGTGATGTTTGATGTAATTGAAGGATGCCAAGACGTTATAAGAGGTTATTTAGGTGGATGTAACAGCAATTTGGCACAACAAGAGTAAACAGGGCACATCCTTTGTCCCCACAACACATGTTCTTTTGGCTATATGTCGATCACATAGCATATGAAAAACAAATGAAAAAAATTGGCAGTATGGAAGGCATTATGCAGCAAGGATGTCTTGTTATTGTGTGATCTTCTTCTGGATGTTCTTCTCATGTTTGCCTGGGTTTCATCAAAGTTCTATGGTTTTCTCCTGTTTTTCAAAAGCAGATATAGATATGAGCGTGTGAATGTGTGCTGTCATGCGGTGGACTGGTAATCTCTGGTCTTATTCCCTCCTGTACAGGATGGTTTCCAGATTCACCACAATCCTGACAAGTATTCAGTTTTCACTTAAAATAAATTGATGGAATCTGTGAATTTCATTTTTTTCCACACCATGCCTTATGATTCAAAAGTTTTTATAGGATAAGCAGACTGGGCTTTATCTACAGAGTAAAAAACACTAATATAATATAATATACCTGAATGGCACAGGTATCATTTTATAGGTGTATATATATAATATATATATATATATATTAAATGTAAAACAGAATATTCCCAGTACCAATTTATCACTGCTGGGCCCCTGAGTAAGATTCTTAAATCAATGACAATTTTCAGACTTAATAAAACTCCAGACCTTTGTTAACTAATTTGAAAACATGTGTTTTTTTACTCATACCTGCCTTAGAAAAATTTTAATTCACAAATAAATAAAAGAAGCCTGGTGGTGAATTTGTGTCCTATCCACGAGTCAGCCCTCATACATGCATAAGGCCTCTAAAGTGAGTTTTAAATCCCCTGTGGTTGCTAAAGGTAAAATTATACTGTTAAGATGAATAAAAACAGCTTTTTACAAAGATTTAACCATCATAGTCTCAGACAGTGGAAGAAAATATTTGGCCATTGACTGGCAGGTGAAGCAACCATTAATGTTTGATTTTGTACTGCATCATGTTTTTTTCTTTACAATAACAGCAAATCACTTATTCACAAACTCAAAAATGTGCCACATGCCCTCATCGAAAACAGTTAAAAGGTTTGAGTTGAATCCTTAATGCACATGCAGTCAACATTGTCTCAACCACCGTCAGATTAATATACAAGGTTATAATAGTCTTTGTATCAAATTCAATGTATGATTTTTAATGGATTTATTCAAGTATTTTAGTATTTTAATAATAAAAGCTTAATAGCGTATTGTATCCTAATAACCAAATATAGTTATAGCAACATTAATAAACAGGTTATAGCTATAAGTTTTATTTTAAAATAATTAAAAGAGGGTGGCGCGGTGGTGTTATGGTTAGCATGAACAGGCTTGGGGTCTTTCTGTGCGGAGTTGCACGCGCTTGCGTGGGTTTTCCCCATGAATGAATGAATGAATAATTGAAAGCTTTAGTTTTTGATGTCATCTTATGAAGTTTTGAAACATCTTATTTGTGTGTTTAATAAATAGGAAAAGGGAAAACCTAGAAAAAACAATGAAAACTCCTTTCTTTATACAATAATACAGTAATATTATACAATAATATTACTCTCTCAGTAGCTATTTTTTCATCCACATGTTTGCTTGGCTCATCCTAAAAAAAACAGAATTGCTAAATTATGGGCATTTTTTTTCTCTCCACATGATTCACAACTGTAGGTCAATTCCCCAATCATCTGCAGTTGGTCATGCCCATACTAAATCATAGAGAGCATGATTAAACTAAAACACAGACACCCATACGCGCACACATACTCACACACACAAACAAACAAACAAACATACTCACAAGACTTGTTTTCACCTTTACATTCCTAAGCCTAAATAATTGTAAAAAAATTATCAGGAGCTCTTATGTGTTCACATGAGCAAGGAAACTTTATTACGATCTAACACAGGGATATTAAAGATCCTTTTTTTCTATTTTGCTGGTATGTGGGGGCACAAGTGTTGGTGTGTATGTGTGTGTGGGTGTAAAGCTGGCCCACGCATCCAATCGTAGATGGCTCCCTAAGGTTACTGTTTAGCAGGAATGCGTCTGAGACACACCGGAAAACAAAACAGACAGTTCAACCCCACAACGGACCCCCTCTACCCAACCACCACCACATAGACAGACACACACACATATATACACACACACACCTTGCTGTGGGTCAACTCCAGTCTTGACATCATCCGGCAGACTCAGCAGATAGATAGCTCCCAGAAGCCAAAACCAGGCAAAGAGTGAATAAAAAAAAGGAAACGAGGTGAAAGAAGACAAGCATCCGTTTTTTGGACAACAAATTCAGTAGACAAGTTGCTGGCACAGGAAGAAATTAATAGCGAAACTAAAGAGAGAGATTTATTCTCTCTTTCTTTCTTTCTCTCTTTTTCTGTATTGAAGAAACAAATGATTATGTTGAGAAAATTACTTACTACTAGATAAGGTCTTCTGTTAAAAATTCTCCAAGGAGAATGCATGATTAGCAACATGCAGTTTGCATAGTACAAACTAGAATCATTTTTTACTATTGTCTGATTAACATATGGTTTATTAAAAACAACAATTGTAAATGTTTCTAGTTGATGCTTTAAGTCTACTTTTGGTTTATTTTGGGATTCTCTAATCATCAAGCTTAACATAAAATACTTGCCCCATCCAAAATCACATAATTCCATAATGCATAGCATGCAAAACTGATGCTAGACATGTAACTTTGTCTGAATCATTAGTATGTCCAGTTGATCTAACCCTCCTGTCCAAATTTTAAAGTATGTATTCAATGCACACTTTACTATTCTATTCATGGGAGACAACTCAGAGATGGTGGAAACCACGGTCCTGGCACCTTTTCCAGTGCTTAAAGTAACTTTAAACAAAAAAACAATTTTCCTTGTGTTAAACTGCACGCATGTAACATTATTTACGTTGAACATTGTTTAACTTTAAATTCATGCTGCTGTGATGTTGTATGTTATCTGTTAAAATTCAAAATAGTGAATGTGGTATGTCAGAATTTTATTCAGACTACAAAAAGGTACTTTTTAACAATTCTGGGAAGTAAGTAACTGCTGAAATCTAGTACATAACTGAGTATTATGCAAGTGATTAATTGTTTGAAGAGTATATTAGGAGTATATTAGGAGTTGTCTATCCTGTAAAGTGTGTATTGTATGCATACTTCAAAATCTAGACAGAAGTGTGACAAACTTACACTTCTTGCATCAGTTTTGCATGCTATGCATTATGTGATTTGAAAGATGTTATTCTGCTAATTTATGATGTTTAAATCCCAGAAAAACATAAAATATATGTGGGAAAAGGCACATGCTCGGCTCATTAAAACATGAGCAACAATAATGCAATAATAATAAATAGAGAATCATTAACTTCATTAGAAACATAAACTAACTGACAGTGTTCATTTAGAATATTTAAGAAAAGTCCTGGGAATGAAGCAGTATTAATGTACAGTACCTAACACCCATGCCGTTTATACACACACACCTATTTACACAAAATGTAATGGAACTAATGTTTTCTTCATAAGAAGACCAGCTCTGTGGCTGAGTTTGCTAAAAAGAATCTGGACAAATTGCAGTAGAGGGAATAATATTTTGATCATATCCTCCCAATGCATGAAACATTCAGACACACACATACACACATGTATATTTCAGACACCCTGTGACCAGGGAGATGGCCATTCAGTCAACCTGCACGTCATAGATTCTAATGACTTACAGACGTGTGCTGTACTCGTCTCTCTTCCAAAAAGCGGTTTTGGATAATTCTGCTTCCGTTTTTTTCCAGGATATTCTTTATTTCCTTTGAGACATAAAGCAGGGGGAAAGATTTGAAAAGAAAAAGCATTAAACTTTGTTATTGCTGTCTTATTCTCTTGTAATGCACACACACACACAACCACACATACATTGTTTTTGTGTTGGGGCAGGAAAGTGGTAAAGGAATTCCCTGGAATTGCGGTACAATGCAAATGCTGTTCCATGAACCACCCAGGCATTAAAAGTGAACAGTTGGCTATGATGTTCTCACTATTTAAACTTGCAGCAAAAGGGTGGATCAAGATGGTCATCATCCTTATCACTTTTCATCCATTTAAGCATCTTGCCTTGCTTTAATATACACAAAGAGACACAAAACTTAATAAATGAATTTGTCTATCAAAGGTGTGTGTGTGTGTGTGTGTGTGTGTGTGTGTGTGTGTAAAAACAGTAACTTGGACAAACACAAACTGACACAAGCTCTCTCTCTCTCTCTCTCTCTCACACACACACACAAACAAACACACCTTTAATAGACAACTTAAATGATTAAGTTTTGTGTCTGTTTGTGTGTTAGGGAGAGAGAGAGAGAGAGAGAGTAACTAGAACGCAAACTGACACAAGTTCTATGTTTTCACATGGGAAAGTCTCCCAGCTGTGGAAGGGCTGAATAAGTATGCTGAAGGAACTGATCAGGGCGTTCCTCTGTGTGTGTGTTTGTGTAGCAGGAACGATCATCGAGAGGATATCCTCAATCAAGGCCAGAGAGTGCATTCTGAACAAGCTTACTGACAGAAACATAGTCGCACACACACACACACACACACACACACACACACACATACGCATACAGTTGAGTCTGCTAACAACCTTAGGGACCTAATGCAAGACATACACACACTTAACTATCTTTTGAAACTTTTACAACATGCAAAGTACCTTTTTACCTACATACGGTACTTGGTCATAAAAAATAAATACCCATATTTTTGAAGTCAGCATTTTTAGCAGTATTAGAAGTATTATACAGTTATTACACTTGGCTACATATTTTTTACTAAATATTTCATAGAATATATAAGCATCAATAGAGCAGTCACAAACCTAAACAATCAAGTGAACTTATTATAAATAAAGTTCAGTTTGATCCGAAAACATTAAACCCAATTTAGTAGAACTAGAACATGAGAGGAAAAGAGTAAAAAAGGAATGCACTGTTACTATTTTTTAAAGAGTCAGTGCAAGTACTGATATTTCTCTGGGACTCATTGATACCTGCATTTTTCGGGAACATAGAATTATTTGTCCGGCTCTCGGGTTATCTCTTACCATGTGCTCTTATTTTACAAAGGTTTTCCGGGTTGGTTTCCAAATGCTAACATAATTACAGAACAAAATCTGTTTTACACAACAAAATCTGTAATCAGCTTTTACTAATTTAGATTTTTTTTTCTAATGCTAAGCCGGACATTCTGTCGCTGCTGCTGGACAACACAAGTGATATCGGTGTTCAGTACCAGAGCGTTTACAAGTAAAATATTGACATATTAATAATAATACAATTTAAAAAAAGAATAGTAATAGTGGAAGTATCTATACCACTCACTTCGTTTCTTTGTGGTTGTTTTAAGATTGACTGTACCAGTATTAAGCTGTTTAAGGATGTGACTTAAAGCACTTTTGTACGTTGCTCCATGCTACATGCTGTAAATGTAAATGTAAATCATATAAACTTTATATAGGGAAAAATGTTTGTGTGCACAGTGGCAACATAGGGCAAGATGCAGGGGTAAACCCTTGACAGGTCGCAAATCCAGCGCAGGGCCACACATAGACAAACAACCACACATTCTCACGCTCACTCCACTACTATGGGCAATTTAGAGTCACCAATCAACATAATGTTCATGTTTTCAAACATGCTAACCACTACACCACTGCACCGCCTACACATATTATAGTCTCTTTCAAACAGTTGCTGCAAAGTTGTACAGAGACTCCAACATTGTTCCAACATGACAAAGCCGCTGGGCACCAAGCACCTACACTCCATTATGACATGCTGTGTTCAAGTTTGAGTGAAGGTATTCTGATACCAGAAAGACCAGGGTTCGATTCCCAGCACCACAAAGCCACCACTTTTGGCTCCTGAGAAACTCTTAATTGCTTAGTTGTAAGGGGGATAAGGGGGTCTGCCAAATGCTGTAAATGTATATATAAATGTGAGGAATTTGAGCCCAAACCTTAACCTTGACATTTTTTGAATAAAAATTACACCCCAGACCTCCTAAACCAGCTCTTATCTAAACACTGTAATACTACTGCAGCTGATTGAACAAATCCCCACAGCCATGTTACAGAATCTAATGGGAAGCATTTCCAGAAGTTGTTATAGGGGTGAAAGTGACACTTAATCTGATGACTTAATCAGAAGATAAAAAAACATGGATGGAATAGTCATGTGTTTCTAGTCCAGTTCATGTATGTTTTTCCGAAACAGAGCCCGATTACAGCCAAAAACACTAGAGTCTAAATATGTTCATGTAAGGAACCTGAGCTCCAAATGACCCATGTTCCTGAAGCTCTCAAAAGAGAAACCCGATCAATGCAATAACTCATTAATTCATTTATTCATTCATTCATTTTTTATACCCGCTTATTCCCGAACGGGGGTCTGCTGAAGCCTATTTCAGCGCACATAGGGCGAGAGGCAGGGGCTACACCCTGGACAGATCACCAGACCATCGCAGGGCCACATACACACACACACACACACACACACACACACACAACCACACACACTTACGTTCAAACCTATGGTCAATTTAGAGTCACCAATCAACCTAACGCACATGTGTTTGGACTGTGGGAGGAAACCAGAGCCCGGGATTCGAACACGGGACTTTCTTGTTCTGAGGCGACCGTTCTATCCACTACGCCACTGTGCCGCCCTGCAATAACTTAGTGTTTGCAAATTGCAACATATTATGAAATATATGCAGAAATATATGCATTTTATTGATCATTTGTTTCATTTACTGATTTGTAGTTAGGAAATCAAAAGATTTCATAACAAAACTATAGTACTTGCACTAAATATATATTGTACACTATAGTGTATCTATGTTTGAAATTGTATTTAATGTCTGAATTTTTATAATATGCACAGTAAAGTTTTCCAACTGATATTGTTAAAAGAAATATAATACCTTTCATCACCCCTTTTTGATATCTCCTCCCTACTTTCAGCCTCTCTCTCTATCCCTTCTTCTCTATTGTGTCGCTCCATCCTGAAGTAGCTCATGCATTGTTTTATCCAGATGGTGTGATCTTAGTGCTCTCTGTCTTCCTCTTTCCATTTGCTCAGACTCCTATTAATAACTCTTATCCCCCAATTCTCTGTTGACAAGACTGACAAGTGCAAAACATCCAGTCACAGCATAAGCAATAGGGGAGAAAAAAAGATTGGGGGATCAGGGGAACCCCTAAACAACCAATAACAGGATGGAAGTGAGGATGTCTTGCAGCAGGTTAAACACACAGGAGGGAATTTCTCTTTCGGCTGAGGAGAGAAGAGAGTTCCGCTAACAGAGGCTCCAAAGACAGTGTAATTTACTGCTGAGGAAACACAGGTTTACGACTGTGTGCTTCAACCATTTGTGACCTACAAATGGGCCTCAGAGGAAACCAAGAACTTGGTGGGGGGGTATGAAACAAGATAGAAGTTCAGGGGTAAAAGATATGGTGAAGAAGAGTGCAGATGTATGCACACGTTTGCAGACTGATGACACCTGTAAATACCTTTGGTTACGATTTAAAAACAGAGCAAACCCAAAATCTTTAAAGTGTCAGAAATAACGAATTATCACATTAAAAACCTCTGAATATGCGGCACATATATTATTGTATTGTTCTGTATTCTTCTGTTTTGCTGTTTTAAAGATGCAGATGCAACCATAGCAAAACATTAATTTGCTTTTCTCCAATCATATTTATTTTTGATTTAGGATATGTCTGTTGTTTATCAGGAGGGCCAGGAAAAACTAGATTCAGTACTGGGCCCTACCACTGCCAACTAAGACCAGCAAGGCCTGGGTTCAAGCCCACTATCGCCAATTCCGCCACTGTTGGATCCTTAGCATTCCACTATGTTGTATGGTGTATAATAATGTGACAAATAAGTTTTAATAATTTACTGTCTTTATTTTATCCACATTGGCAGTTAATTTATTTTTAGCTTTATTTATAATGTCGTAGCGTGGTGGCATAGTGGCTAGCACTGCATGTTCTCCTGCGCAAGTTTACCCGGGGTACTTTCTCACACAGTCCAAAAAGATCTACATTAGCTGGATTTGTGATTCAAAATTGCGGGTATGTTAGATAAATTACTTCTATTGTCAAGTAGTTAGTAATGTGAACATAAACAAAAAGTTCAAATGTCTATAATAGACTCATCTGTCTATAACACATGATGGCTTATATAGTTTTTGTAACATGCTCACTATATCAGCCAAATGTACAATCAACATAAACACGATACAATACCCCCATCTAGTGGTGAGTTTAAGCATATCACTCTCAAACAGGTTCTTTCCGCGTGGGTTTCCTCCCACAGTCCAAAACACGTGCATTAGGTTATATGGTGATCCTAAAATTGCATGTGTGTGTGTGTAGTTGTTCGTCTATATCTGGTCCAGTGATGGACTCGCTACCTGTCTATGGGTACCCCTGCCACTCGCCCTATGTGCGGTGATAATATAAATTCCCCAAACTGGATCAAATAACACATAAAAAGAAAAAAATATTATGTAGGTTAAATAAAGCGTGTAGCATACCCTATGTCCTCTAAAAGACAGCAGACAGCATTGTTTTTACTTGTAAATGTCACCAGTATAATAGGACGCGTGGGTTTGATCTGGGCACATTACAAAAAACGTGGGTTCGGTTGATTCTAAATTGTGCGGGTGTTTGTCAGTATCTGGTTCTGTGATGGACTGGTGACCTGTGCAGTGTCCAGTGTGTGAAATAGATTCCAGCAGATGCCCGTGACCCTGATTAGGATTAAGCGAGTGTCGTTAATAGATGGATGATCGGTCATTTAAAACAAACTAAATCGCTGTTTCTAATCTTATTTTATATAAACATCATAAGACTCAGAATTCTATCTTTCGATCTGGCGTCTTCTAAAATCACTATAAAGTCTGTGTAGTGTCGAGAAGTCAAATATATACTGATTCAAAAGTAAAATCACTATTTTATTTTATTATAAATAAAAACACGTTTCATTATACAACTGCCCTCCCTCCACTCCCCTCCACCGGCCACCGTTCTCCTTTTCCTGGTTTTACTTTCGCTTTACTACGAGCTCAACACCGTTTTACGAAAGAAAAGAAATCATAATCTAGGGACAGAAATGTGTCGATATTTGAGTAAGTAAAGTATTTATTTAGCTATGTGGGTTGCAAATCGCTCGCTGCGGCCAGTTTGCCACATTTTTTAACCTTAAATAAATATAATAAAAGAAAGAAAAGAATAGAAAGAAAGAAAGCTTCGGCTTAGAAAGATTGTTTAAAAACCTTCGGCTTACAAATACCTATAACATTTAGCCTAGTTAGAAAAAAGGTAGATAAAGGATTAGTTAATACAAACAAATACAAACGAATAAAACATTTGTTTGCTGAGGCTGAGCCGTCAGACATCAATGCTTCGTCCTTTGATACAAATATTCAACTTGATTGTATTTTATTTATTTTATGATCGAGTTTATCTTTTAGCTTACTTTAGCTCTTAACTTTTACTTTTTGTTAAAGTTTATTAACTGTGTATTGACCAATAGTGTATACAATAAACAGCAAAGCCGCAATTTGAGTCATTCCAAAGTTTTGTAAAAGATATTATTTACACTAAAACCGACTTTTCTGCCTACAATACAATTAATATTTATTTAATATAGATTGGTAAATAATATATTTTACCAAACCGACGTGGAAATGTTTTAAGTGTCTAATAATACCACCAAATGTAGCCAGACCGCGTAGGAACCTGTCTGACTTGTTAGTTTAGAGATTTAAGAGATCTAGAGATTAGAGATCTTTTGTAGAGATTTAAAAAACAAGCGAGAATCTACAACATGAGGTGGACAAAGACACGGGTTTTAAACATGATGGGACGTGAACATTCATTCATTATTCCCGAATCCGGGGTCACGGGGGTCTGCTATCCCAGCGCACATAGGGAGAAAGGCACCGGGGGTACACTCCGGACAGGTCGCCAGTCCATCGCAGGGCAACAGACACACACACATTCCCTCCAATTTAGAGTCACCAATCAACCTAATGCACATGTTTTTGGACTGTGGGCGGAAACCGGAGTACCTGGAGGAAACCTAGTATGAACCTCTATATTGAAAATTAAACCTACGTAAGCGCGGGGAGAACATGAAACTTACACGTGCCCCTAGACCGTGTGTAACTCTCTGATTGGCTGTAGGAAGTGAATTTTCTGCCATCTGACCTGTTGGGGGCGTTATGCATTTAGTTTTCTGATACCAGTTCTCAAAACGTTCCCATGTTGCCTACTGTATTGTTTATAGGAAAACAATGCCTTGGCTTCCAATAGAAATAATACAACAAGAAGGTCCTGGGTACGATTCCCTGGTATGAGGTACAGGCCCTATATAAGAATAGAATAAATATATATAGTACAATATATATAGAATAAATATATATAGAATAAACAAATATATAAAGTGTTTTCATAGACTATTTTACATTCTTTCCTTTTTTACAGTGTTTTTTCTCGTCTTTCCTATGACTGATGTATCATTGACGTTACAAATCCCATGTACAGCAAAATGGGAGGAAGGTGTCGAGTATCAGAAAATAACCTGGTATAGGGTAAGGAAAAAAGATTACAGTCAGTTGTGAAATGGCATCAACAGTAGATTAAACATCATACTTGCTGTGTTGTTTTTTATTCAGGTGTTGATCGGATCAGGCTCATTGGTGGGTCTTGTAAGGAAAGACATTTCCACTGACACAACACAACATTACAAGTTCGCCAATTATACGTACCAAATCGGAACAAATTTTTCCCTGCTTAATGTGCCTGAGCACAACCAGGAAAACTGTGTGATATACCGCTGCTGTTTGTGGCCACCAGTTGGACAAAGGATTCTGCAGAGTGACTATAGTCTCCCGCAGGGTAATAATCTATATTGTGCTGCTTTCAGTTTTACACTTTTGTTGATTTCAGGCGTTATATTTCTTTTTATTTTCTGCAGGTTGTCAGAGAAATGCCGTTATAATGGCAGAATTGTCAACTCCATTACAGGGCACAAATCAAGTATTATCCCTACAGAATTTGGTAATAGCAGCTGGAGTTCTGCTTCTGGCTGTTGTAAACGTGACTGTTGTTGTATGTCTGTGCAAACAGAGAAAAAAATCCAAATCACGTATTTGTTAGGATATACTGGATTCATTGAGGATGTTATTATCTTTGGTAATGTATATATTTTTACAAATAAATAGGTCAAACATTTGAAAAAAGTTCAAAACATTTGTTGATACATTTGTAGGATAGAAGACGAGAATGTTATAAATAAATTATATATATATATATATATATATATATATATGAATGTGTGCATCTCTTTATGGCTTCTCAATCTCATAATATACAGAAAAAAGGATTATTATATAGTCCTTGTTAGGCTGTCATCTGCAGAGGGCGCTATTTTACAATGGCTAATACCTATTCATAACTACTTTAGCAATACAGTGGAAAAATATATATTTCATAGTGATTATAATGATTAATAAAAAAAAGCAAAATTTGGCTTGTATTGCTTATTTCTTCTCTCATAAAAACAGCACAAATGTGTCATTTAATACGAAATCACAAATATCACATAAAGTCTATGCTTATGTACCTCATTACATCAATTTGTCTGGTGCCATTTAGGATCATTAATGATCTAAAGATGTTAAGACACCAAAGCTAATGCAAAATAAATTTAATGTGTGTAAACTAATGAAAACAAAATGTACACCCTGTAATAACGACTTGTTTGTAAAGAATGTTAAAAATAAAACATAATATCTGTTCTAAATTTTACATGTTCCTAATATTTTATTTAAAAATAGGGATGTGGAAAATAAAAAATTAATAGTTATGGATGACACTAATTGCTCTAAAACTAGATCAGTCAAGCTATAATATGGGGCCAATTTAAAGACATTAACTTTAACATTGGCAGTGTCTTTATAATTATGGTACAACTATCACAGACCGCCTTAGAGCTTCTGAAAGCATAAACTTCCCCTTTCACACATCTTACAGATAAAGTTTTCTCTTGGCAGTGGTGGAAGGGCAATAGGGTAATGTCTACTTTTTTCTGATGCTACACAAAGCAAATAAAGAAATATTTTTTAGTTTATCTGATGCAAAGAGCTCAATATGGATGTAGGGATATGGGGTAAGATAACAAATGTGCTTGTTTTTTTGCATTTGTTTGCTTACATTTGGCCATATTTATGTACAATAATAAATGATTAATAATCCTGTTGAATTTCCCCCTCATAGATTTTACTAAAAAGAAAAACATTGTGTTAGAAATGTCATTTAATTTAATTTCACTTATTTTAACCACATCATTGCTTTTGATTTTATAAATCTAATACAGTGAATTGACAAATTCTATTGATAACTTATTGATAACTTTTTCAATAATTTTTTATATCTACCCACCACTTTTCCCAATTTAAACTGTTTAACCTTTAAACTGTATTATTCAGAAACTGTATTCTATTTCATATTACTTCTCTCCGTTCTTGTGTTGGTCTACTCAGGGTACTCTGGTCTCCTCTCAGTCCAAAACATGTATTAACATTAGAACGGCTGTACAGTAAAAGTATCACTATAAAAATAGCCTCAATGCTAAAATGAAGTTGAAATAAATAAATATAAAACCATATAAAAGAATTAGAATAATTCTGTGTGTGCAGTTTTTTAGCTACACTTAAAAACATACAAAGGTCTAAAACTGGTTGTGGGTTTCAAAGACACAAATATTTAAAATGTTCCACGTTTTCACTCTGTAGCTCATCATACTTATAATTATGATTTTACTAAATAATTTATACTTTGTTTAGATTTTTTTGTTTAGACTTTTTATTTAACCTAGAATTAAAAATATCTTTTATGAAGGTAATTAAAATGTTTTTAAGTTGATTTAAGGCATCATGCAAGAATATTTTAAGTAATATTTTAGTAAAATAAATGCCACATATTTTTTATGCTCTCGAATTTCTAAAATAGCATCTTTTTCTAAATGATACCTAAAATTAATTAGCTACAGTAGTAGTTCCTGTTCTATTTTTTCTGTCATATTAATTCACATTTACTGCAAATAAGTGTCAAATATATGTTATTATTGCAGCCTGGATTTTAGTGCTTGTTCTGCACTGTTGGAGTGGACTGGGCCTTTATAATGAAGTTCTAGCAAGCTGTAATGAAGACATAAACTTGCCATGCAGCGTCAGTATGGCAGGGAGCACCTATCGCTACTTAGTTTGGTACAGAAACGAAACTGCCATTATAAAAAGGAAGGCCAATGATATGACATTTTTTAACAACTCCTCTCCTGCATCTCTGGGAATTCGGGATTCACTGGTGTTACACAATGCTCAGCCATCTGACAATGGATATTATGAGTGCTTTCTGGCTGCAGACGTTGGCCAAAAAGACAGAAAGTCTTATGTTTTGCTCACAGTTTCAGGTGTGTGTAAGTTCATTAAGAATTCATTTATATTCATGACACATTCACTATATAAGGTATCAATACAACAAGACCTGCTAATCTCAGCAGATTTTTTGTATTAAGCTAAAACAACTTTACCTTGCGGGCGGCGCGGTGGCGCAGTGGTTAGCACCGTCGCCTCACAACAAGAAGGTCC
>JAOTQW010000024.1:4755054-4767759 GCA_026260075.1 Sisor rabdophorus
GTGTCTCTCTCTGTCTATGTGTGTGTGCGCGTGTCTCTCTCTGTCTGTGTGTGTGTGTGTGCGCGTGTCTCTCTCTGTCTGTCTGTGTGTGCACGTGTCTCTCTCTGTCTGTCTGTGTGTGCGCGTGTCTCTCTCTGTCTGTCTGTGTGTGCGCGTGTCTCTCTGTCTGTCTGTGTGTGCGCGTGTCTCTGTCTGTCTGTGTGTGCGCGTGTCTCTCTGTCTGTCTGTGTGTGCGCGTGTCTCTCTCTCTGTCTGTCTCTGTGTGTGTGTCTCTCTATGTCTCTGTGTGTGTGTCTCTCTATGTCTCTGTGTGTGTGCCTCTTTCTGCCTGCGTGTGTGCGCGTCTCTCTCTGCCTGCGTGTGTGTCTGTCAAGCTGCAGCAACCTTAGAAAGCATCGATGTGATGGAATGTCTTTTAGCACCGCCTCTGCAGTTTGTCGGCACACAGCGGCACTTTGCAAAGTGGATGTGAGTAACTGCAGAGACTTGACTGTCTTTGATGTGTTATATCTCTAACTCTGTGGTTAAGTCGTGTCCCTCATAATTGTGGCCTTTTGCATGTGGCTGATGGAGACCCTGCCAAACATAGAAAGTGGGACCAATTTCCATCTGTGCCTGGGCATCCTTGTAGACCTGCAATGTTGTTCCCTTCTTTGCCGTACACTTCCTGAACTCTCAGAAATGAACTCTCAAGCAGTGCAGAGAAATATGCCATGGACAGGCGTACATAATTATAAAGATAGTAGGCATTTGTTTTATTTCTATGTTCATCTGTTGATTTTTTTTTCCCCAGCCCCAAATATTGACCGCTCAGTGAAGGATCTCCAGCGGTGCACAGCATCTCTAACGCGATACAGAGTAGTAGTGAAGGAGGAGATGGATTCCTCCATCAAGAGAATGAAACAGACGTTTGCTGAGCTCCAAAGCTGGTAAATGCTTATCCTGCAAACATCTGCCAAAGATCGTTACCGCTATGGTCAGAAATCTATTGTTCATGTTCTTTGCTGAAAACCTTTTTTTTTTTTATAAAAGTACAACCTTTCTGGGTCATGTCAACTTAACCATTTTTCAGCAAGAACATTAATATTATATTAGCCAAATACTGTATTTGGTACTGATAAGTAAAATTGTCTTAGTGCCAAATGGAGTGCGACAGCCCTTACTGCAAAATAAAGTCTTTGCTTCTGCAGTCTATTTTAATTGACTTGGACACTTTATATATTTTATAATTTTAGCTTAACTGGCTGGACAGTCTCCTGTTAACATAATGTGTAAAGTAATATTGGAATTGATTTTTTTCTGTCCCTGTTTAAATGTCTGTACCTGTAGTAGCAGGCAGAGTTTAAGGTTATGTAAATATTATATAATCAAAATGTTTACCCATTTGGGTAATAGTTTGAGTTCTAGGTGACATAACAGGTCATAATAATCTACAAATGTGGATTGTCCACAAAAGCATGTTAACATCCTTCACGATAAAACCTTTTAATTATAATCCGTGTTGAGCAAGATGCAAACTTTTTTTTTCTTTTCTCTCTCACTACGTGACAGCCTCATGGATCGAGAGGTGGCTCTGTTGGCTGAAATGGATAAAGTTAAAGCAGAAGCCAGTGAGTGTAAACTGCTCTCTTTATATTAGTATTTAAAAGTATTATTGGCTAAAACCTGAATAATGGAATATTTTAGGCATACAAAACGCAACTACATTATAACAATTTTATTAATGTGTGGTAGACAAATATTTGAAGTTTATTTACATGTTTTTATTTAAAGTGGCTAAATAAAGTGTGTTGAAGTCTTTGGTAATGACATGGATTCATGCCAATAGTTGTAGCTTCAAAACACCTTTAACCTAAGATCCTGTTGGAGATAAGGTTGTTACATATTATAATGAAAATGGCCAGTGATTCAGCATGTCTGACAGTTGGAAAGTTAGCATGCCATCGACCCATTGGTACACGCTGCAAAGAAAGGTTTTAAGCTTTTTGGTCAGTAATTTTGTTGCACGAATACTTTCACATCAATGTCTGTGGTGGACCATAAGCATAATAGACCTCCTGGTGATGTACTATTTTGAGTTAATATTTCTTTTTGCTATTACACTCTAAAGCACACTCTAAAAACTCACTGTCGCGAACGACTTTTCAATTTGAAACTAAACAGCGACTTGAGCTAAACAGACAGTGATGTTGAAGCAGGCATCAATACTTGCTTATCTTCGAAGGCGGGGATTATCCACTTGATTTTACATCAAGTAAAACATTCTAAAAGCTAGTTTACTGCCTTTAATATAAATAGTTTTTGGAGTAACAAAAAACAAAACGCTATGAGTCTAGGATTTTTTTATTGCAAAATAGCCTCTTGAATGTCACAAGAACAACAGAATCGATTTATGACCCCTTTAACAACTCTACGTAAGCCAAATTCAGCCACTTTTCCATCATCAAGAGTGTGCTGTGGACACTCGTGGAAATGAACAGGAGCGCCAACAATTTAACTGAAGACAGAACTTATTCAGTACTATTAGAGATACTTTTATGCTTACGAATCCAAGGTTTATATGAATCAGTCATGCATTGGTCAGGAGCAATGTGGCTGTGCAGGAATGCATACCTCACAAGGAGTCCATTCTCCTGGTCTTTGCTCTGAGAAACACGATCAGGTGTCTTGATTTACTCAATGGCTCTTTTGTACGTGTATGCAGTTAGGAAACCACAGCCTACAGTAATTCTGCATTCAGCTTCTGTGCTCAGCTCTTTCCCTTTCTTTCTTGCCAGTCCTTTTCATTAAAATGACATAAAATAAAACAACCACCCCAAAAACAATTTTTTTTGGCCCTACCTGCAGGACAGGGGTTTTAAGGTAATGTGCATTGCTTGAGAGCTCATCATGTTCTACAGGCATTTCCCTGTATATCCCAGTTTCTTATACACTTTAGTTTGTGTGCTAAATGAGCATTTGGCCTAAGATTGCTTCACGTTATTTTAAGTACCCCAGCTAATAAAACTAGCGGTGGAAGAGTAAAGTATTTCTAGTTATTTAGTGCAGTATGCTGTCTTCAGGATGTTTAAAAGCATAAACCATCAAGTTCTTTCCATTTTCTCTGGGTTGCTAGCTAATGTGTTAATATCTACATTAAAGAATAAAAAAATGTCTCGACTTGCTTTATTAAACTTTTTTAACAAATGCGCATCCTGTTTTTAGTTTTTATTATAAACATCCTACCTGGCACAAGCCTCTTTGTAAATTCTTTAATGATTAATTTAGATGTTAGTGTGTCAATGAAATGACGTGATTCTACGCCTTATACTTCCTTTTAAACAAGAAAGTCACTGGGTTGAACACCTCCACCTGCAGAATCTAAACCTATTTCAGTGTTGCTTAGCAACCAGCTTAATAAGCTAGTGAGGAATATAAAGACGTTTTTTTCAGCTGTGTACTATTTCTGTTTGGTTCTTTGCAGCTTTTATTGTGTTGCATATCACTGAGCAAAGGTTACATACCAGGACTTTGCTTGGAAAGCAGGAAACTGACTACATGGCAGTAAATTAAATTTGTATTTAAATCAGCTTACTAGTTTACCTCATTATTTCCAGTATTATGCCCTCCGGGCTACACCTTCTTCTACTTGGTTTGTCTGGTGCATACATACATACACGTATGCACAGTCTGTGTGTATATTAACTGCATGCTTTGTGTTATACCATTTCTATTGCTCATTTAAATTTTTGCTATTTAGCAGATGCTTGTATCTCTTTTACACATCTTGGCAATCGGAGGTTAAGGGCCTTGCTCAGGGGTCCAGCAGTGGCAGCCAGCTGGTTCTGGGAATTAAACCCTGATCTTTTAATTAGAAGTTTAACATCTTATCCACATTGCTTTTACTTTGTTATTTCAGTACAAGATTTAAAAGCTTTTCTTGAGTGAATGAACTTGTGTGGGTGCTCACACACGCATCTGGTTTGTTATCCTGTTTGGGACTATCGATAGGTGTAATGGTTTATTACTGTATAAACTGATTTTTCTACCTCTAACATAATATTTCTGCATTTCACTTTCTTAAAGTCCTGTTGGGTTTACAAGATTTTGTATCCATCGAGACCTCAATTTTGGTCCCCACTGTGACACGAGTCCCCATGTGTCTGTGTGTAATTAAGATTAGGTACCCACCAGGCTGTATAAACAAACACACAGATACCTAGAGTCTGACTGAAAATGCATACTTAAGTAGGTACTACAGTTCAGTACATGCGTCCTGACTGTACAAACAAGTACTTTATTATAGTATAGGTATGAGTAGTTAAAATATAAATTGGACCTACTATGTCTGCCATTTCAATAT
The DNA here is from genome assembly GCA_026260075.1 of Sisor rabdophorus. Classification (NCBI taxonomy): domain Eukaryota; kingdom Metazoa; phylum Chordata; class Actinopteri; order Siluriformes; family Sisoridae; genus Sisor; species Sisor rabdophorus. Next base: position 4,759,397 of record JAOTQW010000024.1, read on the forward strand.
TAACACATAACTTATAACGTTAAAGCAGAATAAATTTCAAGTTGGGTAATGTCTAACACAATTGTTTAACTACATGGAACAATATTTTTTAAGCACTTAAGTGCCATGTCTGCACTTTCCACCACTTCTATATATAAAGAGTTGTTTCTCCGGAAGCTTCGTGGGATAGTAAAGCGTACGTTGTATGCATAACCAAAAGCCTTGGCAGAGGTAGTAGATCATCCGGAATTATCCGGCAGAGGTAGTAGATCATCCGGAAAACTAAATTGTACTTCAATATGCATACTTAAGATTCAAGAACATAGGACCTGCCTGCCAGGTATGTGATTTCAGACAGGGCTAAATTAAAAAAAATATTCTAAGATTTAATATGTAGAAAAAAGACAGGCTCATTTGAAAGGAAATGAAAGGTTTTTTTGTTTTTTTAATTGTTCATCACTTTGTTTTAATTCTGAAAATCTGTTGTCTATTTATTGGTAATTTTTATTTAGTTTTAACAGTAAAAAAAAAGCATACTTTTCCTTATATATTTCAGCTACATTCTTTCATTCTATTATTAATAGTGTGCCTAAAAATGCAGTTAAGCAAAGGCAGGTCAAGATGACCCCAGTTTTGTTTTTCCTGTGTATATTTTATGACTATTGTTTGTACTTTGTGTAGTGGCTATCCTAGATAAGCGTCAAAAGCGAGCGGAGGAGTTAAGGAGACTTACTGACAAGTCTGCCTCTATGTCTGAAGAGCAGTTATCAGAACTCCGTGCAGACATCAAGGTATGGGCAGGCACGCACACACACATGCACAGATGAACACATACAGATGCAGCAGATCTTGTCTTTGCTTCTCTTTATTTTAGCATTTTGTGAGTGAGCGAAAGTATGACGAGGACCTCGGAAAAGCTGTTAAATTCACGTATGAACTGGAACCGCTTAAATCAAGCGTCATGGCTTTTGGCTCAGGTAGGTTTTTAACAGGTACAAATGGATGAGGGTATTGAAATTCTGTTCAGCTTATTAACATTTTTTTTGGTCTGCCTGTGTAGTCTATCATCCGCAAACCGGCTATTCTAATCGGTCTCGCTGTAGTTCCACTTCTTCTTCTATCACTGGTCCTATCCCTATTGAAGTTGCTGCTCCAACTCAAGCTCAGCCTCAGGCTTCTGGTTACACAAATCGGCCCAATGTTCCCCACAAACAGGTAACGTGTGCACAACGATACCATAACAGCGCATATAACATGCGAACACAAGCTAGCTCTCGGTCATTTAAAAAATCTTTTAGACTGAAAATGATCGATAATAATGTATTATTTTACGTATATATAATGTATATTTCCCTGTTTTGTTAAGGTATTTCAGGGTAACAGACGTATATTCCAGGGTTATCCAGGGCAGCGCTATAACGGCAGCTCCTACTACGACCGCAATTCCAACCGAAACAACTATCGCTATTCCGGTGAACCGCGTCACCTCGTTGATCGTAGCCAAGGCAACCCCTTCAACTCGCAGTTCTCAAACAAAATGAAGGAGTCAACCAACCCCTCTGTGCCATTACACCAGCAAGATTCTTCTGCCCAAAACGGACTGCCACAAAGGCAACCTCGGACAACCCCTAAAAACCCCTGACGCACACCCTAAACAACCTGTTTCCTCGTTCCCTACCTCTTCCCCTTTACCTTCATACCCTGGTATCCTTTATGCAATCCCTATCCCCATTCCACTTCCTCATCTCCTTTAAAGCCCCATTTCTTAATTGTTCAGTTTTCATACACAAAAAAGAAATTCATGTTTACATCTGTTTTCTTTAATGCTAGCCCACTCTTCTCTCTTTACTTTCTATGCTCGCTTGTTTTGTTTACTTGTTCCTTTATTCTCCACTTCCCTCCTTTCAATTTAAACGTTCTTCTAAATTCTTTATAGATTTTTTTTTGTAGCTGGTTCTGTTATTTCTTTCTTTAGTTCATTTATTTTCGAGACCTGTCAGTAATGACTAAGAGATTTCTATGACTAATCTCGTTTAGTCCTAATTTGTAAACATATAGTGCACTATTCATATTCCTTTCTTTAATCTTTAGTTATACATTTATATTTTCCAATTATTTTGTCTTTTTTTGTCTCACTTTTTATATCTAATGCGCTAATCATATTTTAAGCTTTCGAGATATTTTTCTTGACTAAAACTGAAATGTATGGCGTTTAGTCATACATTTCTATAACTAGATTGTGACATTGACTCTGAGTCTTTCTGTAATTCATTCAGTGTTTAAGGATAGATCGAATTAGAACTAGACAGACATTTAGTTTCTGTAGAAATTTGAAGAAGTGCTGCTGACTGAATTAATGTCTGTCTTAGGTTGATAGTCTGATTTCAATCAGTCAGCATTGCAGGCTGACTTTTTTGGTCATACAAGGAACTATCACAAACTTTGTGATGTCTCTCGGCGTGTCCGATTTCCCCTTATAATTATCTGCTTTTTCTTTATTGGTTGGCTTTCCCTGAGTAACGCTGTGCAGTGTTTCACAGCCTTAATCCACCATTTCACCTGTACTTAAAGGTAAACCTGTACTTCTCATTCTTCCACAGTATGCCTGCAGTGCATTGACTATACCTGCCTTCGATTACAGAACAACCTCACTTTAGTCCCTCTATAAAGTGGCTGTATACATACATGCAACAATTTCTTTCATAAAAACTGTACTTATGCCTGTATTACTATCAGTTCGCACTTGTACCAAGTAAAGAAAAATGGTTTGTTTCTCACTTTCGAAGTTGAAGTGCATGTCATTTGATCCTCTCTGACGGTGCTAAAATGGAAATGTAGGACTTCATCTATTCTCGCTTACATATGATGAATGATATACCTCATGCGTCGCGTTACAACTCTTAACACCCTGTACAAAAAGGCTATGTTTTGCTTCATAGAGAAATTTAGATTTAAAAGAATTATTCCAACAACATGGCCAAGCTGCTAAATTCAATCTAGGTCTGGTACAAACACCTCAATACCCTGATGGCAAGTTCCATTTCATTGCCTTAACAACTTAACCTGCAGCCTATTTGGCCAAAACTCCCCCACCAGACACACACACACTGTTGATTTTATGTGAGCTTATTATTTAAGAAACCCTTAAAAACTACAGCTTTCCACTCCGTTTTAGATTTTACACTTAGCTGCTTTCAGAAGGCTTTGTCTCCAATTGCAGTCACTGCATGCATATTAGTACTGTGGCAACATGTTTGCATCTAGTTCTGATTTTTTTGTTTCTAAAACAAAATGGAATCACTTGTTTTCTTTTTGTGTCTACTGACCCCCCCACCCAAAGAACAAGTGGAAAAAAAAGGTTTAGCTTGGAAAATTGGTGTTTGGTCCACTTTTGCAGACCTTGAAATGTTTGTCTAAAATACTTTGATCAGTAAAGCGGTAACAAACCACAAATAGGCCCCCCAATGTAATTTATTGCCAAAGAATTTTTTTTTACATTCCATCATTTGTAATACTCTTATTTCTAATCTTTTCCTAATGGGCAACTAATTTTACTTGATGCTCGTACTTTCTTCCCTTCTCTTTGCCGTTCTATCTGTACATATGTATGTAAACATTTGTTTTTGATGTCCCTGTAGTGGGACGTGTACTGTATGTTGTATTGTTAGGCCTACGGTTTACATACAGTTGTGTAAAAAAAAAAAATTAGTCAAGTGTAGTTAAACCTTCTGATGTATAGAAAACACATTCTCTTTTTGGTTTTCAATTGAGACAACTGTAAACTTAAGTGCCTTTTGTAGTTTGTCATTCATATAACGCCATTTTCAAATATGGACCAAAGACGTCTTTAACCCTTTCCAGACTCAACACTGTAAAGGATATTTCTCATGTCTGTCTACAGTACAAGCCGCACATGGACAAGTCTCCTTTTTCTTTGTCACTGATTGGCACACTACTCATTTAATACAAATAAAAAGAAAATTTGGCAAATTTAGGATTGGTTTCTGATTTCAAAATTGAATAATTTATCCACTGTTCTCCATGCAGGGCTCTGCGAATGCCTCAAGTTATGTATATTTCCTGTCAGTGAGATTTGACCATGGGTTTAAAATTGTTTATGCATCCATGATGCACAGACCCTATTAAAATTTGGGTCTATTAAAAGTTTATTAAAAGTTGCAAAACTTACCAACCATATTTCATTCATACATGACAATGAATTATAGAAAAACAGTATAAATAAAAGCAGAAAAGTTTAGAAACAGACACACCACATTTTAATTTTAAGCTTTACGGTATTGACTGATGTCTATTTAAAGCGACTTGGATTTATCTCTTTTAAGGACCTTGCTCAGGGCCCTAAGCAGTAACTTGCTGGTGCTGGGAATTTAACCCCGACCTACAAATTAGCAGTCCAGCACCTTTTATACAGATTTCACAGAGCTACATATCTCTCTAAGGATCCAATTTTAGTGTCGTTTTTGCCATGTTATTCATTAATTCATTTTCTATACCTGCTTATTCCCTAACTTCTGGTCACAAGGGTCTGCTGGAGCCTCTCCAAGTGCACATAGGGTGAGAGGTAGGGTACACCAGTCCATTGAAGGGCCACACATAGATGAACAAAACGCACTCATACTCATACGGGCAATTTAGAATCACCAATCAACCTAATGTACCTTTTTTTGGTCTGTGGGAGAAAACTGGAGGGCCCAGAGAAAACCCACAAAGCGTGAGGAAAACTCCACAAGTGCCTGGGAATCGAACCTGTTGGCAAGGCGACCATGCTAAGCAGTACAATGCCCCCTTTTACCTTGTTTAAATGCTTATGATACATTTTGCATGGCAAAAAAGTTCCTAATATTCTCCGTAATAAGCAAGTTTTTTTACACACAATTTGTATGTTGTAATATTATAATTAATACATATTTATACACTTAAACATTGCCATTGCCTTTTTTGTGCTTTCCCTCTTACTTTTTATATTCATGATTTTTTATAATAGTCCCCAGCCTACAGGAAAGCAAAGCATGTTCATGATCAGTCTTTAGCTAGTCTTGTCTTCATTTGTATGGCACTATGTTTGTATGTTTTAGTTTCATCCACAAATCTTTGTATGTAAGCAGCTTTGCAGAATTACATAAAAAAGAACAACAATAAACACTTAACAAAATGCTTTAAATTTAATGAAGAAAGATTAGATATTTATTTAACTTGGAAAGATGGTGGCTCATTGTTTGAGTAATTGCTAACCCAAAAGATTGTGGCTTCAATTCCCAGCACCACGAAGTTACCCCTCCTAGGCTTTTGGGCAGGATTCATAACCCCCAATCTGCTTAATGGTGTCTGCCAAATGGTAACTTAGTGATTAAGTTGTGTTATTGCTAACTGGTAGATTGTGGGTTTGACTTCCAGTACCACCAAATTACCACTGCTGGGCGACTAGGTAAGGTTGACTGCCAAATGCTGTAAATGTAACTTAAGACATCTTTAAATTTATATATTTTTTACTGCTAATGCTTTGAGGTCTAATTGATGCCTCAGAATTACAGTTACTGAACCTTCACCCTTCTAATGTCCCCATGGCATTTCCTTTTGGCTCCTGAAGTCTTCTCTCGAAACAAGGAGGAACTGATACAGTAACTTGCTCCTGGCCAAGTGATCAGCATACACCTAATCAGGATAAAGGATATGTATCCAAGATCAGAGTAAAACATAAAGAACAGTATGGTCTTAATAAAAAAGTCCAACTCAAAATGTAATTCAATAAGTACAAACCTTAAAGAAAGGCAGTAGAATGTGGTTGAACATAATGATCTATGAGGAAAAACCTGCTGAACATTGTCATGTAGTGACGTGTCTAGTCAAGATTGTAAAAAAGGGTGCAGTATTTGTGGGTTGCATCTAAATGTTTTTTTTCCAGCCTTGGGCAAAAAGCTGTTGTAGATTCTGGTGAAACTGGTCCAGACATTTTGACAGGCAGCTGAAGGGCAGAGCACCTTCAGGCAGGAAAGCATGGTTCCACCATTAGGGAAAAGCGTTAGCACAATGAACGGTGTATGCTAAGACTTGGGTTGAACATGTGTAGCCCCAACAAAGTCTTGCTTAAGGACACAGCCATAGTAGTGGTCTTAGGATCTCACTAAGATACCACCTATTTTCACTGTTTACTGTTTTATCTATATGTCTCTATAAGGGTACTAGCCTCCACCACCTGGGCCGCAGCATTATTGCTACTAACGTGACAAACAGCACTAGGTAATAGGCTGAGATTGTAGTCCTGAGAGAGTTTCCAATCTGGAACAGGGTCATGCAAACTCTGAAGTGTAAATAGATAAACTCTGAAGTTGAAATAAATCAAATGTTTTTACATAAGTGAGTGGTAGAATAAAAAACAAATTCCTATCATGAATTAATTTGCTTGTCAAGTTTGTTTTCGTCAGTCGCCATCCAAACTATTACATAAGTGATGTAAATGCTCAGGATAGAGCATTTTCGATCCATTAATTTTCTGTGTTTTGGACCTAAAACTACAAACACCACCTTAAACCAATTAAAGCTTAATGTTCTTGCTCTGTGTTGTTGCTCAGTAAATAAGGATTCACTCGTTTTTTAAGCAAAGCCATTAAGCCTTCCTATTCCAAGGGGCACTTATCATGGCGGACCCTACATACTAACCCCTATTCCTAAGCTGAGTTATGCTAAAAGTGTTTTACAGTGGATTAATGCCTAGAGGCAGTATGGTTGTTGGAATTTCTATTACTGGTAATGAAATAATATCAAGCTGAAACATACAAAGGATTTAGACCACTAAGTGTCTATGAAAGTTTCATTTCTTAAGTGTTGTAAAGAGTCCTTAGAGGTCTTTGAGAGGGACTCATTTGTCTTTAATGGTTACATTTTTCTCATCTCTTTATCTTGTTTAAAGCCTACATTCCCCAAAAGTGTGTGTCTGAAAATAGAACTAGAAAATAGAACTAAAGTCACAAATATACACTATAGTTCCTTGGCTTCTTGGGTGCTGTTTACATCTCTTACAGTTCATAGGAGAACTGACAGAACTGACAAAGCCTAGGCCAGAATGAGAGCTTTCACAAGAAAGAAATTGTCTGTATATAGTAACAAAGTAACGAGAACTTGTGGAGAATTTCTAGATCCGATCCTGACTTTCGTTTATGGTCTGTGAAATTTCATACATGACTTTCATTGCGGTTTCTGCTTGTTTTTTCTAAAATGTGCTAGTAGGAAAAGCAGCTACATTAAATCGCTCCTGGATTTGTATCCTGGTTAAGCTGTATTTCAGCCACATGCACAGCATTCCCGGAAGAGTATAAGCACCCAGCATGAACCTGAGCAAGACACAGCAGCTGCTTCTAGAGTCAAAGTACAAAATAGAACAGCCTTGTGGAACATATCTAACATATTAAAATACACCACAATAATAATTATTCTTAATTTTTATTTACTATAATACCTGACTTTATTTTAAAGCACTTTTGTGGGCATGCACCCATGTATTTTTGTCAAATTAATTAACGTTGTCTAGGCAACTGGTGCATGCACTCTGGAATCGCAGGTAAAACAGGCCAAGCAGTGTAGCAGGCATTGTGACTTACAGCCATCTTACAGAAATAGACCAGATTGAGAGGCGTATAGTAGTTTTTCTGAAATATTATCAGTGATTATGCCAGCTGACAATCTTCTGTGACAGGTAATGTTTTTAAAAATTCCCAAAAGCAAGACTTATTTCTGCAAAATAAACCTAAAACACTAAATAGTTACTGTACTTTTTCATCCAATTGCTTATTTATGCATATGTGATTTATGGATGTGCAAAATAATCCAAAATGTATGTATTAAGTGATATCTATGGTCAAAAATGTATTTTATTAAAGCTAAATCAAGATCATAGATTTGAACAGTCTGTCCTCACTTCTCAGAAATCTGAAATCAAATAAGTTGTCACGCCTATGCAGTAAAGTTATTACAAAAAATATTATTGCAATAAGAATCAACAAATAAACTATAGGCTGCAGTTTGGGATTTTTGAAGATCTGGCTTGTTATACAAATATAGTTTAATGCAAAAGCCTACGTTTGAATGATTTGTGCGGAAATACTATTGCGCCCCCTCGTGACTCAAAATATGTAAATGTTTTTTGATTAATTCTACGTTGATTCGACATTTAAATAGATAAAATGTCCCTTTCTTTTAAGCTTGTATTTTAGCAAAATTTCTACAACTTATCTAGAAAAACTACTGAAGACTAAATCCTTTTTTGTGGTCCAATAATGTAACTTTGATTTAAGAAGTGTGAAAAATACAAAAGCACAACAAGATGGTCCTGGGTTTGAATCCCGGGCTTGGGGTCTTTCTGTGCGGAG
>JAOTQW010000024.1:4784405-4796157 GCA_026260075.1 Sisor rabdophorus
CGTGACCCCGGATTCGGGAATAAGCGGGTAAAGAAGATGAAATGAAATGAAATGCTTTTTGATGTCTTCAATAAACAAACACCCCCCCTTCCCCCACCTCTCTCTCTTAGTGCCCCAGTAAGATCACTGCTCAGCCTGGCCGTATGTTTGGCAGCACTCTGGAATTCCCAGATGCAGTACTGCAGTTTGCTCGCTCTCATCCTCTCATGTGGCGTGTCGTGTACCCAACTGAGCGCCAGCCCCTGCTTCTGCGCACCTCCATACCCTACAGGCTTACACACATCACAGTGGACCGCACACTGGCTGAGGATGGCCCATATGACGTCATGTTCATCGGCACAGGTGAAATCGAGGGAGTCTCAACATAATTTAAATTAAAGGTGCAATGTACTGTATAATAATGACATTGTTTTACATTTTATTGATTTTTGATGGTGAAGATATTGGTATCGTATTGAAAGTCATCGCACTGCAAAGTGGAAACTCTATTACCAGTGAGGAGATCACGCTGGAGGAACTACAGGTCTTTAAGGTCAGTTTATGGGCTGTCATTTTCTTCCTTTTATGCTTATATGAATATTTGTTCTTAACTTTGTTTGCTGCTTTTTTTATCAGGTGCCCGCTCCCATCACCTCCATGGAGATCTCAGTAAAGCGGGTAAGCGTTCACATTTCTTTACCTACTTCTAGATCCCTTTTAGGCATCTTTTACAAAGATGGTTTTAACAAGGCTGGCTTTAGTTTTTGTGCCAACAAGTGAAAATGATGAATAAAAGCAGCAACAAAAGGACAATAAACAGAGCAGCTTTACATTTATTCGGGTTTAAGAGCCTTGCTTGTATTGGTGGTGCTGAGTATAAATCGTGATCAAGTTAGCAGTGCAATACTTTAAACACTGTGTTACCACTTCCCACTACCATTCATTCATCCTTTATACCTGCTTATTTCCTAATTCGGGGTCACGGGGGTCTGCTGGGGCCTATCCCAGCGCACATAGAGCGAGAGGCAGAGGGTACACGCTGGACAGGTCACCAGTCCATCACAGGGCCACATACAGACACACTTACATTCACCCAAATGGGCAATTTAGAGTCATCAATCAACCTAATGTACATGAAACCCACGAGGAGCACAAGGAGAACATGCACAGAACTTCACTTCACAGCAGAACAACTTCACACAGAAAGACCCCATGCCCAGGAATCGATTCCAGGACCTTCTTGTTGTGAGGCGATCATGCTAACCACTGCGCTACAGCTACCACTACCACAAATATGTAAATACCTTAAATTAAATACAGCTATTGATTATTTCCTAGTAAAATTATAGTCATAGATGCAGACATCACGTCTACCCACCCACAGATAGTAAGAATCACTTTAAACAGTACTCTGATGGATTATACCAGATTTTTGCAAGACGTGTGTGCCATGTTTTTTTAACAGCAAACTATTCCAGCATCACAATAAATTATGCTAAGACTTTTTTTTTGTTATTTCCAAATGTAAGACATTTAAACAAATTCACCTGTTTTTTATCATATTTAAACTGTCTATGGTCGCATTATTTTTCTGTCAGGCCACATTTTTGTTGAAGCCTGGGTTAAAATTTCAGTTCGAAATATCAAAACTTACACAAGACAGAAGGAAACAAATGAATGAATGAAAAAATTAGGGGTAGCAGGCTGGCTTAGTGTCCTGGGTTCAATTACTATGCTTGTGTGGGTTTACTCCTGGAACTCCAGTTTTCTTTCACAGTCCACAAACATGTATGTTAGCTTGATTAATTATCCCATAGGAGTGAGTGTGTGTGTGTGTGTGTGTTTGGCCTTTCAATGAACTAGCAACCTTCATAGAGCTATAATAGGCTCCAAGAGACCCTTGTGACCCAGAATAAGAAGATAATCAGGCATAGAAGATAAATGAATTGAAAAAAAAATTATAGCTATGTTTTCCTTCTAACCCTTAATTGTTGCCTTAATAATTAATATCACTATGTTTATATTTTACATTTATATTGACATTTGTTGTTTTATTGGAAAATTATTTGCAAGTGGCTTAATCAAAACTGACCTTGTTGAGTTTGGATCCTAATCATCCATAAAATCCTAAAGAAATAACTTCTTCAAACACTGTTTTTGGGTACGTTAATTTCCATGTATTTTCTTAGGTAATAAATAGTTTTACGCCAGTAAAAATAAAAAATTGTTGACAAAAAGGTTATTATATTCTGCCAATGAACCATTTCACATCCTTTCAGCAATCGCTGTTTGTAGGCTCGAGTGCTGGTGTAGCACAGGTTCCGCTGCATCGCTGCAGCATGTATGGTAAAGCGTGTGCTGAATGCTGCCTAGCACGAGACCCCTATTGCGCCTGGGATGGACACACCTGCACACATTATGTTCCCAATGCGAAACGTCGCCACCGCAGACAGGACATCAGACATGCCAACCCAGCACTGCAATGCAGAGACCAGATCCAGAGCAGTAAGAATCCCAAAAACCAGCGAAAAATTAACACTATATTAAGACAGCAGCTTAAAGCTACCGAGTAACAGTATAACATGGCACTTACACAACCATACACCCACACACTTGATATTTTGAGAAACCTTTTGGTTTCTCTCAGTCAGACAAACCTCCAGACCATCTCTCATCGATGTAGAAAGATTAATTTTTTTTACATTTAACAAAAGAAGGGAAGACCAAAACACAAAAAGGGTTACATACCAGACACACATACACACACCTGCATTTAGAAACTTAAGCTTTACCTGCTCAATGAACTTTTCAGCAGAGTGACAGGTCCATCACGAAACACACACACACATCTGCATTAGCAGAACATGACCTCTGAAAGAACCACATTATACGGGTGTTGAACCTTTTAACACTTGTCTACACACTCACACGCATAGGGGTGCTCTTATGGGGGAAAATAGGACGAGTCTAAATTCCCACACATGGGAATATAGTGTGGTAGTGGCCCCCAACCTTATATTTTTCAACGGGCCCTACATTTCTAGCAGCACCCCTGCACAAAAACCACACAAAGCCACTACGATAATTTGGACACTCAGCCCTGCCTGTCATTGCTGTAACAGATCACTTAAGTATTTCCGTGTCTTCACTTTAGTGTGTTTTTTCTGCAGTGGAGGATGTGGACACAGTTGAAGTGAGGATTGTGTACGGCACAGAGAACAACAGTACTTTTCTGGAGTGTGTCCCTCGATCTCCTCAAGCCACTGTTACCTGGCACATGCAGCGAGATGAACATCTGGAGGAGGTGAGACGGCAGTTTTTTAAAATCATTTTGTACAAAGTGTTTCTGTTTTCTAACTCTGGACTAAATCATTTATCTGATGAGCAATTCTACAAACATATTTCTTAATTATATTTTGGGGAAAAGAAATATAACTATGACATGAATGTAATTGTAAATGTGATATAGTGTAATAATAATAGGTAGCAAACATGTATAATAATCATTTATTTATTTACTCTTTGTCTATTTATTTCAATAATTTGTGGTCACGGTGGTCTGCTGGAGCTTATCCCAGCTCTCTGAAGGGTAAAGAGCAGGAGGGGTACAACCTTAACAGGTTACCAGTCCAGTACAGGGCCTCACACACTTACACTCACTCCTATGGGCAATTAAGAATCACCAATCAACATAACATAAATGTGTTTGAACTGTGGGAAGAAAAAATGGAAAACCCAAAGTAAACCCACACAAGCATTTAAGAAACATACAGAACATACAGAAAGACCCCTGCTCAGGAATAGAAACTGGGCCTTCTTAGTTTAAGGCAACAGTGCTAACCACTAAGCCACTGTGCTGCCCCATGTAAAATATATTGTTCATAAATGATATAGTAAATAACATAATTTAATATTACTTCTAATGTAAGTTCCCCACTACTTCCTGCAGTTGGAGCTGGACGAAAGAGTGGTAAAATCAGATGGGGGCTTGTTATTCAGGCGAGTGTTACAACATGATGAAGGCGTCTATGTGTGCCGCTCCCGGGAACACGGGTTTTCTCAAACGCTCTCCCGTGTGTGGTTGGATGTGTTACAAGGTGACACCCTCGCTGACTTACTATCCCAAGACAATAAACAGAAAGCTTGGTCTCCTTGTCCTTCGAATACTGGCTCAGTTAACCGGATACCATCCAAAGGCTGGTTTAAGGACGTCTTGCAGCTAATCGGTCCTTCCAATCTTCCTCAAGTGGAACAATACTGTGAGCGTGTGTGGTGCAATGAAAAACTGCGACGAAAGCACAAGAACATGATGGACAAATACAGACAAGCACAAGACGTGGCACGAAAAACCAGAGTCAGTAAGAATGTCGGGGAACGTCGTATGCCAAGAGACACTCACGCAGTAGAGTGACTCAAAACGACTAACAGACACAGACTGGTGGGTTATTATCAGTAAATAAAAAAAACCTCTTAATCTTCACACCGTTGACATTGAAAAATACACACTGATTACGCAGACGAAGATGGGACCATCAGCAGAACTCTGCATAACTGTGCAGCGAATTTTATATTACAGTCTCTTTATTCTTGCATTAAAGGGATGTTTTGTACATTATTGACGACAGTTGCTATAACAACAGAAAAAACACAATGTGATCGCACACATACATAATGTACACACAAACAAAAATGTGTGTGCTTTAATAAAATTCTGTTTACTGTAGTTTTTTACTGTATGTTCTCAGAACTGGGCTTTTAGAATGCTTGAGTAAATCTAAAGATATTTATCAGCATCCAGACATTAAAAGTGTGTGCCAATTTTTAAGCTACTGGTTACTTTAAGCTACCGGTTTTAAATGGATTTAAGGAATTTATCATGATGGGGCATGCAGTAAAGAAAAAAAAGATAAATGATTGACAATGCTAGAGTAAAGCTTCCAGTTGTGTATTATTCAAGTGTTTGACTCTCTTAAGCAGTACCACAAAAAATTTGCCACAGCACACCACACAGTGACTGTTTATAATTATGTTTAATGTTAAGGATTTCCTTTAAAAGGTAACATAACAAAAAAACAAAAACACAACTTGTCATGATAATTAGAAACCATAAAGCAAAGTGTCTGCTATCATCAAGACTGAAAACTGTTAAAATGACTGTTACAAAGAACTGACATTGGAGACTTTAGTCAATGACATGGTGAATAAACATTTTACATTTAGCAGACGCCGTTATCCAGAGTGACATATGAAAAGTATTTTAATCTCATCACTGAAAAGATCAAGAAGAGTAAACAAGATCACAATAGATCTGTAACAACTCAAACACTTTCCATGGGCTGGACTTGGACAAAAAAAAATCACCCTTGGTATTTTAGCTCAATACTATATAGCTAAATACTATATATCAGAAATATACTAAAAATGTACAATATATCAGAAATACTACCTGTAAAACTGAGTTTCCTTTCCATCTTTCCTTGTCTCCACTTCTTTTACTTTCTTTCTAATCACAATAAAAGTAATTAGAAGCTATAAGCCCACACAGAGCTCAAAAAGGAAGTTCTATGCATATGGATGTCAATTAAAAAAAGAACCCATAGGTGGCTGATTAAATTTCTCATGGGCGAGTCTGGAAAAAAAAAAATTTTTCAATTATATTACACCACCGCAAAAACTTCAGCGATGTCAACTAATTGAGCAGAAATAAGAATAGGCTGATAATAGGCTAATTCTAAAAAAACTGGATGAAAGTTTGAGTTTTTGTCAACTAGATGACAGAAGGTTTCTTATGTGGTGTCAGCACTGTAACATAACTGTAGCTACACTCTAAAATCTAATTGCAATTGCTACACACATTGCAATGTCCACATTTCAAACATTGATAAAAGAAATGGGATGAGTAAAGGTACTTAGGCAATAAAGTTTTTGGAGGTGAGGAATTACCACAACAATACCATAACATTACAATACCTGTAAGTTATTATTTCTGTATCGATCGAATTTATGTTTTCATGTGCAGTCTCATGCACTGTAAAAACACTGTCTTAAAACACTATGTAGTACGACATGTGTAAATGTCCAGATCGTTTTAGAGATAAAAAAAGATTCTTTTATTATCATTAATTAGTTGTATAAATGAGAAATGATCCAAGTCTACAAGGTTGTTTGGCTTGTTCTTTTTTTCCTTATCCCATTAAGGCTAGATGCTTCGACATTGCCCAGCTCATGATTTATACATTCTAACAGAAGTCTCGAAAACACATGTTTTTTCTGAAAATATTGCTTTTGAGCTCATCTACCCTGATTCAGAGGCCAGTGGAAAAAAGGGGACTTATTTTGTAGTTGTATTGAGTTGTTACTCCAGTAAATGTATGGGTAACAATTGAGCCTAGTTTTTTTTAGCATTTTGTACATTGTGATTATATCTTTCCATCATTCACTTTCCACAAGGTTTATAGTACACTAAACTATATACTGTTTACATTTCAAGTTAAATGGTGGTGGCTTTTTTCTGCCACAATGATTGTCTGGTTATTGTAAAAATGCTGACATGTTGTAGTTGATATTACAAATGATCATTTAAAACTGTTTATGCCAAGTTTAAAGAAATCCATCAGGGATTTCTGTCCACCCTTTGGTGGAAAAGTACCAGGTCACCCCTTTTTATAGCTGATATTAACTATATACTGTAACTCAGTTCCTAGAGGGCAGGATTTAGTTTTAACCTTTCAAACCACAAAACATTTTTTAAACTAGCCTAAATGACAGGATTAGTTAAATAGGTGCAATTAAAAAATAGGGTTTAAACAGTAGGGTGGTAAATCTTTATGAGGATAATAATATATACTACTACAAACTTTTTTTTTTTACTAAAATCATACTGCATTAACTTCTGGTGGTCAATCCACCCTGTTACTCAGGGTGTTACACCCAAAACTGATGTTAATTTGCCAAACTTTCAGTATTTACAATTAATAAACTGAAAACATTGCTAAATAATTCACCTGACATTTAATCCAGTGTGTTAAAAAGGAAAAATCATCGCTTTTAGAAAACATTATTGTGATAGCTCATAATGCTGGAAGGTTTTCCGATCTAAATTTTAGGTTCATGCCATATTTTAAAGACCAAAAAAATTGACATACAGCAAGTATAAATGCTCTAACAATTAACTAATTTTATTTGTATCAATTTAGAACAAATGCAAGTCTTTAGACACAACTATTTGAATGTAATCACATCCAGTTCTGTGATTAAGATGAGTTTGTACTGATATTAACTAACAGTTTTTTTCCTAAAAATAGTACATACGATGTGTGTATTTGTGTGTGAGAATTTGTATTGGTCCATGTTATGTAATTATGTCTTATTTAAAATGGATCTTTGCATGCAGGCTGTACAGATGTGATTTTTTTAAAGATAGATGAATAAAACATAATAAATATGACCCAAATTACAGATGTCTGTATTCGAAAGTTTAAGATTTAATGTGAGATATTTGTAATCCTCTTTCATGTATTTTGTATGTGCAAGCTTGGGCATGGTTTGAATTTGTAGTCAGAACATGAGATTAAACGATCAGTCTTCACAGGGGCTTTTAATCATTTGTTATATGACAGGAAAAGGGGCCATGAGATGTATGAAATAAAAAAAACAACACACACACCCCGAAACAAAAGCCACAGCTTAAAGCTATAATAGATGTTAACTGATCCTGATTTGTACACAAACATAATCAAGTCCAAATGCTGTTTATTTGTTTGAGTAAGTTTTTGGAGTTATGTTCCTAGTCGAACGCATGCTTACTTATTAAAAGTGTTTATAAATAGTCTCAATTTTCCTGTGATAAAAGTATAACATAATTAAACTGAATTATGAGCAAATGTAACATTGGTGAGATGAAAGAAGATTTCCTTTTCCCTGTCTTAAGCTTAAGTTACTGTTGAGATTGCGTTTCCGCTGTGTTCACATGGATTTTTCCAACAACATGTCAGAAGGTGTAGTAGCGATTGAATATTGTCTGTATGTTGGAATGAGTGTAGGAATGTGTACCTACATGCTGGATTACTGTTACCTCTTGAGATAGTGTTTATTTTGGATCCACCAGTCTGAGGTGAAAACATTTGTGTAAGTAATATTAAATATTTTTAAAGTTTTTGGTAAAAGTCATATTAAATGTATATCAAATATATACATTAAATATGAAACCTATCCTCATCCTGGTGGCACCAAATGGTGTAATTAAAAATTATTTCTTTTCTCTTTTCTTTATTTGCACAAATTGGTCATGTGCACTTTTTGTAACTTTGCAGACTTTGCAGCAAGCAAATCTTCGCAGTCACACGCAGTTGTCAGGTGACGCCGTCATGATGCCTATTCAGGCAGATGCAAGTCACCTGTCTGTAAGCCTGCCTTCCTGTATTTGGGTTCTTTACAGGCTTGCGGACAGCTTATTAAGTTATTATCAGGTATGGGGCTCAGCCATGTTAAAAGAATTAAAAGCAACAAACTTGCATGGTGTAGTGGTTTGCACGGTCGCCTTACAGCCTGTTCCACAATGTTGATTGACATTGTAGTTAGCATAGACCCGCCCTGAATGATATGTCAATTGTCTGGCATTGTAGCAGATCTACATTTCATTCATACTTGTGTATATTGATCAAATAAATGAAGTTCCATTTAAAGCAGTTCTGGCTTTGAAGCCACTCCTGGAAGAAATAAATCAGTACCAGTTCTGATACGAATTTGGTACCAGCAGTTATCAATATTTGAATATGTTGCTGAGCAATGGAACCAAAATTCTGTGCAGAGTTTGCATGTTCTCCTCATGCTTGCGCGGGTTTCCTCTGGGTACTCCGGTTTCCACCCACAGTCCAAAAACTTATTCGGTTGATTTTCTGTCTAAAATTGTAGGAGTGAGTGTGAGTGCGTGTGGTTGTGTGTGAGGCCCTGCGATGGACTGGCAACCTGTTAAGGGTGTACTCCTGCCTGTCGCTCTAAGTGGGATAGGCTCCAGCAGACCCCAGAGATCAGGAATATGCGGGTATAGAAGATGAATGAATAAATGAGTTTTATCTCCCACAAATTGTTTAGTTGTCATTTTTTACCTCTGTTTGCCAACATTACATAAATTATTACATAAATACATTACACAAAAAATATTTTTTATCTATTTTCATTATATTGTAACAGATTTGTGTATTTTTACAGATTGGACTTGTCCATTCTGCAATGCTGTAAAGCTGCCAGTGTATCTGTGTGACATAATACAGGAAGTCACTGATTTAACGGAAGTACGTCATTGTCTAGCTCATCAAATATAAATATAGCTACATGCTAAACGGGAAATTTAAAATTTTCTCCTTCTTGCTCATTTTTACTGCCGTTATTTATATTTTCTTTAATTTGGTGGTTCTGAGCTTTAGGCCACTAAAGCCAAGTAGTCAACTCGTGCTTTTAAAAAAAATGTTTTTTAAAAAATTCATTCCTACATTCACCCATTGCTTGTTTTTTTAGACACATTTTTGTTTTCAATTGGTCAGCTGATCATCAAAGGCAATATTATTCGAAGCCTAATGAACCAGGGTGCTTTTTTGCTGACTTTCCTTCCTCTCCCACATGCTTTACATTTTTCTCTCCTCCTTTCCATCATCACTGTGCATTTGTTTTCTCAAACTCTTTTTTAGCCCTATATTCAGTGTGTTGGAGAAAGAAAGAAAGAATGTAAGAGATCTTGGAGAAGAGTGGAAGAAAAAAAGTTAAACACCCAGAGTAAAGTAGGTGTGAAAAAGAAACAGGATGCAGCTCTAGAGATTGAAAGACTGACAGTCCAAAGAGACTAGGTGAAAAAGTGCATGTCTGTGTGTGTGTGTTAAACTAAAAGTGCTGAATGAGTGAAAGTGTGTTGACATGGAAACCATGACTCCACAATGTCAACACATCAAACAAGAGGTTAATGAGCATATACCTAACAGGATGTAATTAGGGCTAATTTGAAGCATTAATCATCCATGCTGTCTCAGATGAAGACTGGGTAAAACATGAGGGAAGATGGACTGCTATCACACCAAAGGAGCTTAATATAAACCAGATATCAGGGATAGGCTTTAAATCCTTGTTCTGGAGATATTTTTGTCAGGCAGCACAGCAACTTAATGGTTGCCTGCACTGTTGCCTTAAAACAAGAAGGTCCCAAGACCTCTGTTATCCATTGCAGGAGTCTTTCTGTGTGTAATTTGATTGGTGATTCCAAATTGAATATAAAATTAGTGTGTGTGTGTGTGTGTGTGTGTTTGTCTGTATGTGTCCCTGCAATAGACAGGCGACATGCCTTTTAGCTATTCACATCTGGGTTAAATTCCAGCAGATCCCTGTGACCCTAAATTAGGAATATGAATATGTAGAATATAAATGAATAGATAAATGGATGGATGCATGGATGGATAAATGGATGGATGGATGGATAGATTTACTCTAGATAATCAGATTCCTCAAGTATATGTAGACCCACAATACATTTGTTGTGGTTTTAGGAGTACTTGGTACATGCAACATTCATATATACATACATACAAACATAAATAAATGATTGCTGTTTATAATGAATATGGCATGTGGAGTAAAACGGTTTTTATGTCTAGATGTTTAAGTGCATAGCATCTGCTTGAGAGCAGGAGTGCAAGTAGATTTTTTTTCCAGGGTGAGAGAGTTATCCTCATCAATAGCTGAATGTAATTAATAGAGGCTATTGCCATATATATTTCTATATTTTTTCTGGTTTTTCCTGTATAGCTAATTCTGTTACAGACTTTTTACAGAGGATTATTGATGTTAATGCTATTCTCATCTAGTATAAGTCGGATTGCAAAACAGAAAACCTAGAAAAATCTACATGTATGTTAAGAAACATATTCCCTTTCTTGAATACTTATAAATAAAATTATAACTTCATTATTGCATTAGAATGTGCAAAATTACCTGCATTTACACAATGTATCAGGTGACCCAATTCTAATTTGTGTGTCCAATGTGGCACAATTTTGCTACGGATACGCATGATTGTAACTCAGGAACAAATTACATGGGATTTGGATATTTTCTGTGGATATAAAACAGATATGAATTGGATACATGCAGCAGAGACTGCCATATAAGCAGACAGATTGAATTTTCATCTGTCAGTTTAGTCGTACCTAAATGAATAAGCAACAATGCTGCATAGCATCAAACCAACAGCAACATTTATATGTAGTGATCAATGCCACATTTGACCGGGATGCAACAAAGACTTTTCTCCCTGGTAACGATAGGATAGTTCATTCATTTATTTATTTATCTTCTATACCCACTTATTCCCAAACTCAGGGTCACAGGGGTCTTCTGGAGCCTATCCCAGTGCAAATAGGGCCAATCCATCACAGGGCACAGAGGATAATTTTGCTGACCTTTACATGTGGAACATATAGCAAAACATTCTCATTTAGTCTCGGTCCATTGTGTCCACTGATTATCATGTTATTTTCACTTTCTTTACGGGTGAGTGGGTTAGATGTCGGATATAACCGGATTAACAAAAAAAAACTGATATAGTCACAAAATCGGAAATAAGCCACCTGCAGTAATATGCGGCCCAAATGATCGCATTGATAGGGATGTTTGACTCTGGTTTCACAGCTTCGAAATGTATGATAATATTTTATGAAATAGTTAATTCATACATTTATCTTCTTTACCCGCTTATTCCCAAATCCGGGGTCACGGGGGTCTGCTGGAG
>JAOTQW010000024.1:4880446-4896145 GCA_026260075.1 Sisor rabdophorus
GTTGATTGGTGACTCTAAATTGCCCATAGGAGTGAATGTGTGAGTGTGTGGTTGTATGTCCGTGGCACTGCAATGGATTGGCGACCTGTCCAGGGTTTACCCCCTGCATTTCGCCCTATGTGCACTGGGATAGCCTTCAGCAGACCCCCGTGACCCCGTTTATTCAGAAATAAACGGGTATAGAGGATGAATGAATGAATGAATGAATTAAATCAATCCCTATTAAGCCTATTTTAATCCAGAACAGCCATAATAGTTACAAAACATATGGTTAACTTTTCTCTTTCGACGATTATTGCATTTCATTGGTATGTTTTACTTGGCTTCACTCCTCACTCGATTGGCACTGACGCATTCAAGGCCCTCCATAGCTAATTTGCGATCTCCTCAAACACTCTTCTGCCGTGGTTATTGCTGCTTGGGTGCTTCTGGCATCCCAATCCACACTCCTGCTGCTGCATTTCTTTCTGCCTTTGTAAATTTTTTCACCAGGGGGGGGCTATGCAGAAGATGTGATGCAATCTGCTGTCTTGAATCGGTGCCAGCATCAAGATGGGTTCGCATGATTTCTGGCTCATGGTTAAGCAGGTTTGGATGCTGGTGCCATTGCATGATAGCCACAGTTTTATGTATAAAATAAAAATTAAACTGATATTTAACAACAGTGCTAGGATGAGATGGCACCAATAAAACTTGCAAACACCAAAGCCAGAATTCTTGTATTAAATAATGGCATATTTTTGGTGTATTATGTAATTTCTGACCCTGTCTAAACATTTTCCATAAATGAGTTAAAATTAATTTAATTTGTCTAAAATGTAAATCTTTTTATTGCAGCATTTACAAAAATCGCATTTAATTTTTGTAAGACATTATCTGCTATTTTCTATATCTTTTTATTTTATGTTCCTCATGATATACAGAGCTATAGAATTTTACCTTAGTCTACAGTGATACTCATCATTACATTAGAATTATCATAATAATATATTTATTAATTTTTTAGAAATAAAATATTTAAACATGAACACTTTCAGACTGAAATAGATAAAAATAAATGTACGGGGGAATAGAATCCATTTAAAAGCTAACAAACACATTCTCGCACTAATATATTTAGTGCCATTTATCCAAACTTGGGTTGTCTATTTTTTTTAACTGTACAGGAAAAAACTAAATTGGTTTACTAATATCTGTTACGGTTATTTTTTTTGCTTTTTAATTAAAAAAAGTGTTTTGCCATAGTTGCATGCAGCTACTTTAACTAATCCAAATGTGCTTTAAAAATACTGTTTACCCTAAACATTGCCATATGATTGAAATATTCATTTACATGGGCTTTAAATAAACTCTGAAGAAACCTGCTCTAAGAAAATTCTGTGCAGTAAAATAGTTAAGCATTTACGTGTTATTGTTGTCAGTGTGGATTTCTTATTCAGGTAGTTTCTGTATCGATGTGTAGATATATTTATTGCTTTGGTCAACAGCTCTAACACACACTTGCACACAGAGGACATGCCTGATTTGTCAGGGTTGTAAACAGAATCACATCCAGCCTGTTGAACTGTTTTCTTTTTACTGGGCTAATGCGTTTTTCTTGTAGTACAACTTGAGCTTATTCTAGGTTTGGTTCGGGTTGATCTCGCAGACGCAGGGTCCTTTCGATTACTGTCACACAAAAATAACTTAAAAATATTTATTGCCAAAATATATTAAGAACCAGCTCTGCTTTTTTTATTACATTTTGTTGTAGACTGTAAAGTCAGTTTGCATTAAAATATTGTGGAGAGATGCAATCCAATTTTAACATTTTCTTCTGTAGGTTTTGTAATCAGCCACACAAATGATTGATTCTTCTTCTTGTAATAAGCCTTCTCGCTTGTGGAATTACGAGCTTGGCATTAATATCACTGACCCGAGCTGTAAAGCGCCTGTTTCATTTTTTTCATGCTCAGAGCACTCATTTACCTTCAAATACTTTATAATGAGTTTCATTTTCTTTTATTCATTTTTGTTGCTTTGTTTGTTTGCATACTCGGTAATCTTATGATTACAGCTCTCTAATCTGAAACGTACACACTACTACACATTGGAGACATCAAAGCCTTTTTATTTTTTAACAAAAATGTCTTTTATTTTTACAAACTCAAGTAGATGTTACTGGTCAGGGTTCGATTTCTGTTTCCTCCCACAGTGTAAAGCCATCTACGTTAGGCTGATCGGTAATTCTAAATAGACTATAGGAGGCTGAGTATGTATCGCCCTGCTTTGTACTGCGACCTGTACCCCTCCTGACTTTCTCCTTTCAAAGAGCTGGAATAGGCTACAGCAGACCCCGAATTTGGAAATAAATTTGTATAAAAATGAATGAATGAATGATTGAATTAAGTTGCTGTTATCTTCATCTCTATTATTTAGGTTGAATTGGATTTGTTTTGTCAATGATTAACATTTGTTTTGTTGCATTGTTATTTTTTTGTGTAGCATTAGATATTGTTTTTCTATGTTTGCCGCTCGTGCACACATTAACATCCATATATGCAAAATCGTTAATATTTTTGGGCATTAAAAAATATATATATTCAGGTTTTTGTTTTACGTATTGACGAATGTTTATAGACTAACTATACACTAAAAAAGTGCATCTGATATGTTATTTCTAAGGTTGGTATAACTGGAGTCTCCTGGATAGTGCCCAACACTGATTCAACCCCAATGAACACATTTAGGAACTAAAATACCAACTTTAGCACCTCAGACACTAATGCTATTAAACAGCCACAGAAGTTATTACTGGACACAGTGAGACTAAATCTAGAATAGGATGTACATGAAAATTGCCATAAAATTTCAGCAAATGATATACACTTAATCATTGTATCATAGATAAAATCAGCTAGACACCTGGCCCACTTGAACTCGATAAAGGCTGTTGAAACGTTTCATTACAGTAAACTTGTCAATAATACAATTTGTCCAGCTAAAATCTGTTCTAATAGATCTTCCTCAGAAACGTGACCCGACTATTTGGCCTTATTTCTGTCGACGTGCCACGAAGATGCTTTCAGCTGAAACACAGCGTGCTTTTGTTATCTCATTTTCAACAGATTATGCGCCTGATCCCTATCCAAACCCTCTAAGCAGTTATCACCTGTGTCCCTGCCTCGCGCCATCTGAGCCCTAACCCATAAAAGCTGGAAATCATTTGTGTTCGCCTGTGTAAAGTGTGTCGTCTGTTCGGCAGCCCCTCTAGAGAGGATCGCGAGCTTGATCATTTTCATTAGCTCGCGCTCCTGTGGGAAAAGATCCAAAATGAAATGTATGTCGCCTACATTGGCTTAAGGAGCAGATTTGTAACCCGAAACAAAACTACCACAAAAAACGGACTATTTTTCAAGGTCAAAAAGTTGAACAAACGAATGATACTTTTGATTTTATAGAAAGAGGCTTGATGTAAGCTCGCAAGCATGTGTGGCACAGTAGTTAAGGTGTTTGACTGCCATTTGGAAGAACGTCATTTGATTCCTAATTTGCCACATCTGGTCCCCTGAGCAAGGCCTGAGCAAGGATATAAATGTAAATGTGTGGGGGAAGGAATGTCCAAGGTTAAGTGTTTTTGTTTTTTGTTTTGGCAATTGTACATGTTCTGATAGTTTATGCATTAGTTGTAGCTTTGTGTTTAAAGTTTGATCAAAAATTTAGCTAGCTGTTCTTAACCATTGTGCACTTTTCAGAAACACTATCCCTTCATACCTTTATCATGTTTGTGGAAAAACATTTACTAAATAAAATGTGATAAGTATTTTTTTCTTTGTGTAATCTGTTACTCGACCTCGGTTCTAATACAAAACAACTATGTCTTCAGTTTAAAAAATAATAGTGAACTGGATTTTTTCTAATCTTTTATCACAATTTTGGACAAAAATGTTATTAGATTGGAATAGAATAAAATTTTTATTCTACATAGTCATTGCACAAGGGTGTAAAAGGAAACTATAGTGAGTTACAACAACAGTGCTTAAAATAAGATCAATGAACAAGCAGTACAATTTAAAGTAATAAGTACAGTAGAAAAAATAACTTGTACATGCAAACTTGTACATATAAATTTTTTTGGTGGGTGTGTGTTGTGCGAGTGTGTGTTTGCAGTCCGAACAACTCAAAGAAAAGGAACTGTTTGGTTGTGTGAACTTTATTTACCTGAAGTGCCACATAAACATTAAGTTTAGTTTTGGGAAACATCTTATTTAAAGGTTTCTGGTTGTTTTTGCCCCATTGAACATCTATCACAATATTTTTCGATTGCAAAGCCATGACACTATATTATCTTTCATTCTTGATTTCTTTATTTGCCCCTAGTGGGAAAAGATTTGTACTTTGACCTTCTATTTATTAAACGCTTGATTATATAATGTCATGGCTTTGCAATTAAAAAGTTTCTTTGTATAATCGCATAATTAAAATGTTTTTTTTTTAATTCCTTGAAGTTTTATCCCCAATCATGGGTCAGTTATACATGAGTGGGATTCATTTTTTAAAAAAAGTGAAAAACATACTTTAGGAAAGCGTCTATATATTTTAAAGACAGAAAACACATAGTGTGAATACAGTTTTATAAAATGTGTGTAGCACTTATTGCTTTATTACAGCTAAAAGCTTATACCTTTATTAAAGCATTACAGCTTTATTTATTATGTGAAAACCAGGGCATAGAAAAACATCTCAGTAGCTGAGTAGGAACAAAATACCACACAAAACACTAAGACTTGATATCTAAGACTATCGATATGATCAACTTAAGCATGTGTGAAACATTAAACCATAGAAGCAAGCCAAATGTAGTTAAATAATCTGGTTTTTATCATAATGTGAAACACATTTCTTTAAAGTTTAATCAATTTGCTTTTGCAACTGATAGTGGTTTTGGTAACCTAGTAACCCGAAAAGACATACAAGTCATATTGTCAGTTTGGACAGTCCATCTTTTGGTAATGATGCAATATTTTAAAAATGCATTAACACAGGGTGACGATATAACTAATGCAAAGGCGCGTCTATGGACGATTTGGGATATTTTTTTTTTTGTATTTTTGTATATTCTGAAAAAATTCTGAACAACAGAGAATCATTTTAATGCAGTATTGTATATATTCTTAGGCTTGAGTCCTGTATAACATGAAGAGCATTAGTGGTTGTCCATTAGTTAAAATAGCAAGCAACTGTTCAGTGAAATGTATAGTGATCTTGCGCAGTTAGTCAGTGCAGAATGCTTTATAGCCGGCCGCGCTCTTCGACTGTGTGATGAATCCGAGTGCCGAAGATGAATCTCTTACATTAGCGCTCTTTGCTGAAGTGCAGAGTATTTATCACACAGCAGATATATCTAAGACTAGATATATCACAACACCGTCCTTATATCACACTGCCAGCTTTACAGTCACTGCAGAGAGCTGAAAAGTAAAGGGGGAGAGAAAAAGACAGAAGAATATTGTGAAAGAGAATAACAGAAAGGTGGAAGGAGTGTCTGTGAAAAACGTTCAACTGTGGAAAGGATTAGGGCCGACTCGTTACGCCGCATTTTTCCTTTTTGCTTTTTCCTTGTTTTGAGACTGACCATCTTATAACAGATAGCCATATGGTTTCATCCCACAGAAAGAATGCTAAATCATGGCACAGCTAACATATCTGTCTATCTGTCTAGTAGTCGGCCATCCATCTCTCTCTCTATCTCTAGATGTTTCTATCGGTCTGTCTATCTGTTCTTCTGTCTATCTATCTATTAAGCTATATATTTTTAACTTGATTCACTTTTCAGATCAGTATCATATGATTGTTTACTTTATATAAAGTGCTTATGAACATTTATAATGACTTCTTATCTTTATTCGTCTATATATAATATTTGTCCATTTGCTATGCATAATTTTATTTGCTCGTATATTCATTCAGTTCTGCATTTGTTTATATATTCATTCTTTTCTCTGTGACTAATGTCAGTTATTGGTCGCAGTGCAGCTGAGATTAAAGTGCTTGAGCTCCGTCTCTCTCGTCTTCTCCGCCTGATGATGATTATATACTGTAGCTGCTCCAGCAGTGCATAATGAATGGATATATATACAACACGGTGTCAAGAGACGCCTGTTAATCTGTCGCTCTCATAAGTGCCTTGCCTTCTCTCAACCCACTCTTGTTCACACATGCACACTTTTCCAGTTTTTACTTAGTTTTCAGGGTTTTTTTTCATCTGGCTCTGATTACTGATTCAGCAGTGACATGGTTTGTCTTAAAGGGTTTATGTTAAATTAACATATGTCAAATTTGACACTTGAGACAGTTTTGCATTTGGACCTGCAGATAGAAAACAGATTAGTGTTGTTAAAATAAAAAAAAAAAAAGAATTGTCTCCCTCTTGCTGTACTTCCCTGTCTACCAGAAAATGTGCTAACATTCCAACCTCCCGGGATTCCATCTTCTCACACACAAGGACAAAACACTGTTTTTCATATTTAGGAGCTCTAAAAACTGTGTGCCATTTTCTTCAACCTGGTTAAGTCGGGACACAAGGTCACCCTAACAACAAAACACAGACTTTTTTTGCAACTGCTTGCTAAATACATATTATTTTATTGGAAATAAAATATAATTTTTTATCAACTGTTTTTGCTTTCCCATTTTCACTGTTCATGTGATGGTGAGCTTTCTCAGAGCAAAGGTTAATTTGTACATGTGGCAAAAATTTTAACTAACAAGCATGTTCACAATTGTGTCCTTTGTCACAGATTTGGAAGTATGAAGTTGTCTGGGATGTCTCTAAATCTTTCAGGCTTCCTTACCCAACATTAGTGTCTGGTCTCACTACTACTGTTGGAGCTGAATAAAGAGATAACTCACATTCATACTTCAAATTGTAGTGAAAAGTGTTAATAGAAGAGTGACGTTTAATCCAATAGAAAAATTAGAATAAATCTAAAGTCTGTGTTTATAGTGTATAAACATCCAATCATGTATGAAGATAGAAAGCGCATTTGTCATTGCAATGAGCTACCATCTAGGTTTGGTAGTGGTATTTCGGTAGTTAATATGTTGGACTTGTTGGACCAAAATGCATTTAATAAGTAAGGTAGGCTAACTAAGGCCCTTAATCCTAAGTTGGATTAGAACATGAAAGAAATGTAAGTCACCCTGAAGAAAGGGCAGCAGCCAAATGCCAGAAATGTCAGTGTTAATAAAAGGGAAATGTAAACAGCTGATCTGATTGAGGTTTTTTTTTTAATTTTAATCTTTACTTTTCTTTCTCTTCAGACATCCTCCACAGCAGCACAGAGGGCAGTGTTTATGCAGTGTTTGGGCTGGGGTGTGTGGAGTCCTTTTTCTAATTCCAATGATCTCGCAGAAAGTGTGTGTGTTAGCCTGCAAGGTGGCGCCAAACCCAACCCTTACGGAGTAATGGTATATACCGCAGACACACAGCAGGTAAGGATGCAACACCTAGACCTGTCACACACAATTACGCACAAAGGAAAACAGAATTTGAAACATTTGATAATGTGGTGGAGTGTAAAATTTGGTCATTTGACTGGATATGGTATACTGTAAACAATAGATTTTACATAGCAGTAGATGCTTGTTATAGTAATAATAATATTATTATTATTATTATTATTATTATTATTGAGAAGAAGATAAAGAAGGAGGGGAAGATCAAAAAAAAAATAAACATCACTTCTAGAAACAAAACACTTCCTGTCACCTGTCTTGTTTTAAAATGTTATATTGTTGGAAATTCTGTTAATTCTGTTTTTCAATTTAATTTCTCTTTAACGATGAGTACTTTGTATTAACAAACACACACATGCCCTTACTTAAACTCAGATCTCACAATGCCAGTAATTCTAATAATGGTAGCAGTGTAATTATGTAATTACTATATTCCGCGTCAAGGTCTAATGGAGGATGATCACTGTCCACATAGATTAGTACAGAGGGATTTCAGTGAGTCTCCATGAGGTGTATGAGCCAACACTAACCACCATTAGAGTCATTACACTGTCATTAGTGTATTAACTTCATCCTGTTGTCTTGCTGTCATATTAAAGTCCATTAGCATCATTTGATGAAGCCCTGTAGTAACATCACGACAGCGACTCCTCCCAGGCAGCTCATATACAAACCAGTGCTGCTAATCACACACTGTGGTACATACAGATAATGTTTTGTTTCATTGTTGCATTTACTCTAATTGTTTTTAGAGTAAATGCTTAAAGTAAATGACTAAAGATTCATACAGTAAACATGTTTAATGTATAGCTCTCACTGCATTTTTAAACTCTTTCAGACCAATGATGAAAGAGCCGTCATCAAATTCAAGTTCTCGTGCAACACAGAGGAAGTCATTTCCACTACAACTCCAAAATCAGTCCGACATAAAAAGCCTCAGTCTAAGAAGCAGCATGTCACATCCCAAGGTAATTTTTTGTCTTTATTTATATCTTTGTCTATTTATTTATTTATTTGCCCATATCTCAAATTGCATACTTCCATACTATATTAAATACTAAATTGTATACTGTATAGTAGATGACTATGCGAAACTAGTTGGATATCTGAATCCTAATTATGCAAAGTACAGTATAAGAAACATTCACAGACGATCTATTAGTCTTGACCAGATTTTGAAGTGTGCATTTGAAGAAAACTTTCCCATAAGGCCAATGGAGGGAAAACATTGTGTGCAAAAGTATAGGAAATGGCTGTAAGTGCTTTATAGAAAAAAAAAATAATAATAAAACATCATCCAAATTTAAATTTGCACTGCTGTGACATTATATGTCACATGCCAATATAAAAATAGTGGCAATTGTCCTAATATTATTTATGCTACCTGGAACAATTCTATACATACGTTTTACCTAATAGTCGGGAGATACATTTACATAAATAGTAATTTAGCGGACACCATTAAACAGAGCAACTTTCCGGGGTCACAGGGGTCTGCTGGAGGCTATCCCACCGCACATAGGGCGAGAGGTGGTGGTGGGGGGGATACACCCTGGACTGATCGCCAGTCCATCGCAGGGCTACGCGCACAACTATACGCACTCACATTCACACTTAAGAGTCACCAATCAACGTAATGCACATGTTTCAAACTTCACACAGAAAGACCCCGTGATTAAAACCCAGGACCTTCTTGTTGTGAGGCGACCGTGCTAACCACTGTGCCACTGTGCTGCCCCAGAGCAACTTATATTTATCTCTTTTATTTAACTTAGCGTTTGGGTATAAGGGCCTTGTTTGGGGGCCATTGAGCAAAACCCATGTCTTTATAATGGACATGAATACAGGATAACATTATCATAATAAATAAAGTCCCAACATTAGTTTTTTTTTTAATTTATAGTCAGTGTTTTTGCCAAATAACAGTTATCTGTGTTTTTTTTTTTTTTTTTTTTGGGGGGGGTGGTTTAGAAATTTGGTAATTATTATTTGATGTAGAGTACGTAGACATTTTTTTTACTTTTTTTGTTGTGTAGCAGAAAAAACAAACCCAGATTTGCATCAGTAATAGTTTGCAAATCCAAGTTCTTGATTTTTTTGCCCTTTGCTTTTCACCACAAGGTTTTTTTTAAATGTCTTTGTTGATAACTTCATAGAAACACGTTTAATGAGCAATTGGAGGTAGATGTATAGAGATGTTTATTTCATAATTCTACTCACCCTGTGAGTTTTACCATGCCATAGCAGCTATATGCAGGCCCAACTGATTTTATTATAAAGCTGTCTGCTTTTTTTTTTTAAGTGTGTTTTGTAGTTTGACTTTTTAGAGTTTAAAGTCAGCCTGGCCCTGAACTCTATAGATCTGCGTATTTTATAGACTGTGTGTTCTGCGGAAGCAGACCATATGGGGACCACTAAACAGGGAATGACTTTGCCAGTCAAACTTACCCAAAGCTGTTACAAATGAAACTTTTGTGTCTTGCCCAGATCCAAAACACCCAGTGAGAGTATATATATTTTAGTTTAATCAATCCTACGTTCATTTTATAATTAAACCCATTAATGCTAGCAGACTTGTGGTATTGTATTGTTGTTTGTATGTCCATCTGATGTGTTGAACAGAAATGTAATGTTAGACTGTGATGTGCCACTCTGAGCTGCCCGGGGTTCTTTTGGCAGCTGGCAATCATATAATCCTATTCACACTTTTACTAGATTGTGTTTCCTTTTTAGGCCACTTCCTTAGTAGCTAGTTTTTTTAAAAGTACCATAGCATGTATGCTAAAATTATATTATTGTATTTGCATCTTTCTGTAATGTGACTAAAATCTTGCAACTGCCTTGCAAACATGTGTGTATTATCCTAAGCTTTCTCGGTGTCTATCAGGTCCTGCTCCATAACCCTCTAATGTGCTTCTCTGGGTTTGTTCAATCAGTGTTTTCCCATGATTTATTTTGTGTTTATTAGAACAATTCTTGGTCTGTAGTAGAGACTCGTATTCCTGCATTGGTATGACGTGACCCGACTTAAACGATTGAAGTGCCGAACAAGATTTTAAGGCTTTGTTGTCATAATATGATGAGTTCCTCATGTACGTATGAGACTCCTGCAAAGTGAATATATCCTTAAATTAAAATGACTAAAAACAAATCAACTATTATCCAGCCTATCCACTGCCCAAACTAGTGTGACTAAAATAAAATAACAATTGGCGGTTGGAACCTAACATAAATATAGCAAGGTTCTTGCGGAGAATGTAGACAAGAAACACATCAAGGCAAAATGTCTGAAGCACATGACACCTGTAGAGAGCTGGTTCTACAGAGATTACTTAAATCAAATTTAACGCATTTGTTTATTTTCCAATTCTTTATTTGTATTCAAAAGGGAAGCAAGTGAAACAAATAACAGTGTAGTGGAAAAAGTAGAGACAATAACACTTGTTTACCTGTGGGCCTTTGCAGCGGAAACCAGGACAAAACTTAAATATTGTGGCTGGGAAATGGGGAAAAAACACAAATTTTTGCAGGAGCAGGCCAGAGAGAGACAAAATCTAAGAGTCTAAGTGTTGGTCCACCTTTTTATGAAAGTTCGTTATTTTCTTTCAGTCTTTTATTCCATTATTATACACTGTACAACATATAGCAAAATGTTTTTCTTTACATATTCCACCCTAGATGGTTGGTGTCAGAGTGCAGGGTCAGCTGTTTTACAGTGCCCCTGGAGCAGAAAGAGTTCTAAAAAATGCAAGATTGTCACTTGGTGGTGGTGGGGCTTGAACTCAGTTCCTTCCTAGTCTTCCTTGTCTTCCTTGGCGGTAGTGAGGCCTAAACTTAGGTCTTGCTTGTCTCCTGATCAACAACTTAGCACCAGTTTTGTATTTATGTTTTTAATGTATGTCTTTATTTGCACAAAATAGTGTTGTTGTTTTGTGTAGTTTTATGTAGCCTGGTTATTTTATGATTCTACAAACTGCATCTTGTGGTGTTTATGGTGGTATATGGTTTAATTATTGGGGTGGTACTGAAGTTCAAAAACATAAGGTTGATTGGTGAAATTTCCCATAGGAGTGAGTGTGTGTTGTTGTTCGTCTATTTGTGGCCTTGCGATGGACTGGCGACCAGTTCAGGGTGTACCCCTGATCAGGTCGCCAGTATATCGCAAGACCTGTTCTTTCACTAAAGTGCTCCAACAGAGCCCCGTGACACAAAGCTAGGAAATAATTGGGCATAGAGGATGGATAAATGAATGAATGAATGATAACTTTCTGTTTCAGTCTGTGGTTTATCTAATTTAAAAGCTGTCATAGTATTAGTTTGTGTCTGTCCTGTTACTGAACCATGTTTCACTTATTGTAGAGATAAGGATAGAACAAGATGAAGTGCCACACAGTAATGAGAATAAACGACTAAGCCCAAATCTCCCAATACATTTACATTTCTGTCATTTGTCAGACGTCTGTATCAAGAACCACTTACATTTATCTCTTTTACAGAGCGATTTGGGGTTGAGAGCCTTGTCCAAGGGCCCAGTAGTGGTAATTTGTTGGTGCTTGGAATCAAACCCACAATCTTCTGGTTAGCAGTCTTTAACCTCAACCGCCAAGCTACCATTTCACCCCAATAATATGATTTTTTTTTTCTTTAAATCTGTATATCAGGAGTAAACCCATGCAAGCGGGGTTTTACTGGGGAGAACATGAAAACTCCATACAAAAAGGTTCCTGCCTGGAAATTAAACCTGGGCCTTCTTGTTGTGGGGCAACTTTGCTAACCACTAAGCCTCTGTGGTGCCATAATCTATACATAAACAATCCTGTACGTCTGCTTAGAAATTCCACCAAATGGGATAATTATTATATAAAATTAGAATAATTAACATTTTTCATAAATTTTCTCCAAAATCAGTAATTTTTATTCCTGCTTATCCAAAGCCACAGCAGTTTAGGTAGTATATGCACACATTACTTTGTAACCTGAATTGCGTCAGATGCTCATGATTGGTCTGATAGTTTGAGTTGAAAAAGAATCTTTCACTGTCATCTGTGAGAGAAAAGAAGACTGCATGTCTGTCACGTCGAGCTTAACGAGACGTCAGTGTAGCTCAACAGCGCTCTCCTGATTAAATCATGCAAGACACAGAGAAGTTCCGCACCGTCTAGTGAGCGAGAATGCTTAAAAGCGGGGTGAAGGTGTAAATAAAATGGATGGCGTAAGCCAGAACAACGAGAGAGAGTGTGAACGAGAAACAGACGGAGAATTAGATAAAAAGTTTAGAACAACACATCTTGGACTTTTAAACACATATACACACACTTTAGTAAGCAGACTGTAAGTGCAACCTCTTAAGTTCTTCTAGGTGATTTATGTTTAATTGCGTTCTGGAAATTTAAGAGTAAATAAATGAAGTGGGTTGTAGAACAGTTCATAGGTGGATGTCTGATTTTTAGATTTCATGTGGAAGAAAATTAGCCGGTGAAACTAAATATGTTGCTATTTTTAATAAATATGAACAGACGATATGAACAGTGGTATATTAGTCAACCTAATGCATTACATGCCTCTTATTTATGTTTAAAGTATCAATAAAAGAAAGGAAAGAAAAGTGTAAATATTAGAAAAAGAATTGACCTTGATTTGATTACCCATTTCACCTCTTTCAGATGAAAGCAAGCCTGGACAGGAACCCCCACCACTGCACACTGCCCGTGGTCCTAGTGTAAGAAAATTCCTAATTCTTTAAATCGTTTGAAAACTTTTCTTTTGTGCTGGCATCATATTACGCATTGATCACCTAGGCACCTTGCTATACCCTTTATTAAACCTTTATCATGTGAATACAGCATGGTTGCTCTTGGTTACAGGGAAGTTGCACCATCAAAAGGATGTGAAAGCTTCTAGGACCCCTACTGTTTTCTACAAATCAAAAAAAAAATACTCAACATAAAATACATTAGACAGTTACTCAGTGAAGTAATCATAGTAACATATTCTCATCACGATTCATTGCTTTCCTATACATTTTTCTTTTAAAAATATTTACATTTTATATTTACATTTCTTGGCCGCACTGTGGCTTAGTGGTTAGCACTGTTGCCTGGGTTCGAGTTAGAGCCTTTCTGTGTGGAGTTAGCATATTTCCCCTGTGCCTTAGTATACTCTGGGTACTCTGGTTTCCTCAAACAGTACAAAATATGTATGTTAGACTGATTGGTAATTCTAAATTCTAAATTGCTCATAGGAGTGAGTGTGTTTGGCCCTGTGATGGAATGGAGATCTGCCCAGGGTGCACCCCTCCTGCCTGTTGCCTTTCAGAGAGCTAAGAAAGGCTCCAGATTTTCTTTTCTCTCTTTTTTTAATTTAACTAAGCAGTTAAGAGGAAGGGGCTTTGTTAGGTGGCCTAACAGGGGCAGGTTCTTGGTCCTGGGAATAAAACTCATAATCTTCAGCATAGGCTTAAACACACAACATCATAACTATTGGGCATTAGTACATATACACTATGTTTGCAGTTTAGGTTTGTTTTTGTTTTGGTTTTTTTTAATATTTTGGGCAAATTTTGCCTCATTAATGTGATGAATGAAATGCAGGAGATAAAGAGACCAGACACAACCCGAACCGGGAATCAAACCCAAGTCGCTGGAGTACAACAACTTGTGGCACCAGCATGTGGACATTGGTGCCTTGGTGTATCGGGTTAAGGCACCGGCACCCACGTGTGCCATGTTAAATAAAAATATATATTTAAGCAGATTTTCTACAAATGTTGCAGTAATCACTAAAACACTAGCTTGATTTGTTTTCCCGTTCGAATAAACAACCTTTAACAAATATTGTACACAGAGGAATGTTGATCAGTGAAACCACCTATTGTATCCATGGAGATTCCAGAACAATTTAATTTGCGTGCTAATTACCTGTTCTGTTTTGTAGAGGTTGATAATTGTGTCAATTATTTTAGCATCATCTAGTTCTATACATATTTACCAACATGCAACTTCTACTTTAGCTTATAATGTTTTTTTTAAATTATTTTTAACTAATATGAAGTTTACACAAGTAATTATGCAGATTGTGTATGCTACATGGTGTAACAATAAACAAATACTAAAAAAAATTTAGATGTCTACAAACTTGTAAAAGAGCCAGACTTTCACATACAGTGTAGATGCACATGACCGATTCAACTACATAGATTTGATTTTTAAAAAACGTAATATATAAGCATGTGGTGAAGGTAAACGCTTTTTCACAACTTATTTTTTTGTTTGTGTATTTAAAAAAAAAATAAATAAATAAAATGAACTCATTTCCCAGGCTTATCAGTTATCTGTCTAAGTTGCATCAGAACACTGCTGCTGATAGGTCTCTCGCTCTCTTGTGCACACCACTCCTCCTTAAATTCTCACATAATAACATCGACGTCTTCATACTCATCTGTTCATTACAAAAACTACCCCTCTTGTTATCAGTGTGAAAGCTTACGTATTATCCAATCAGAGCAATCAGACATGACGAGCTCTGAAATTTTACTGTATAAAGCAAATCAGATTTCAGACTAGGTGGTCAAGAAGTGTAAAAATTTCCTGAATTAATACCTAAAGCTGTTAAAAGATCAACTGGGTTGTTCTTGGTGCTTTTTTAATACCGCTTTCATCCTTACAGCATTCCAGGCAATTCCTAAAATATTGATTTCAATATTTTAAGCATTCAGGGTAGTGTGTGCACAGCAAACTGAGGCAGACTTGTGAATATTGACAGCCTTGTTTTTTATTCCAACCTTGTACTTTTTGTGTTGGCAGCCTCTCAGCAGTTCAGCATGTCAACTGTCTTCCTCACATTTTTTTCTTTGCTTCTGTTCCCTACCCCCTTCTACCGTTATTATACACTTTCCTGCTTTATTAAAAAAATTTTCCTTCCAATCTCAATGTTCATTAATTCGTTAATTCATTTACCTTCTATACCCACTTACGAACTCGTGATCACAGGGTTCTACTGAAACCTGTCCCCACAAACATACAGCGAGAGGCAGGGTATACCCTGGACAGGTCGCCAATCGATTACAGGGCCATCAATTTAATGTACATGTTTTTGGACTATAGGAGGAAACCGGAGTACCTGGAGAAAACGTGCAAACATGCCAAAACTTAAGGTGTTGGACTGATACCAGAAAGATCGGGGTTCGATTCCCAGCACCACCAA
>JAOTQW010000024.1:4896245-4907229 GCA_026260075.1 Sisor rabdophorus
TGAACCCTGGTCTTTCTGGTAACAGTCCAACACCTTAACCACTAGGCCACCCCTTTCCTGATTTATTGCAGTTAGTAATGAAACTGAAAAGTAATGAATATGTTGAAAACGTCTCATGTTTTTTTTTAATTTATTGTGGCTAACATCTTCAACTAGTGTTGTAAGAATGCACAATTTACAATGAAGGTTATTTTGGAGTTCTGTGTTGTTGTTGTTTTTGTTGATTTTTCTAAAGTTATGAATTACATTTACTGGCTTTACTGTTATTGAGTAGTTTTTTGTGCACTTCTATTTAAAGTAGCTTTTAAAATGTATAATTTAACTTTTGCCTAAGTGTGTTTTAATCAAAGTATTGTACTGCATTTTAAATTGTTTGTTACTGAGTAAAAAAATAGAATATGGACTGACAACCAGGGTGTACCTCTCCCTATGGGTGTTGGGATAGGCCCCAGAATAACAGGACGACTGAACTTACAAAAGCTAAACATACAACCTGCGAAAGCATGTCGATGTAAGTTAAAATTTAACTTAACTTCAGTTAATTCAATTGTAAAAACAACCAAATTTTATCTAATTGTAAAAAAAGATTATTAAAGTTTTGGGACTGCAGTGAAACACAGTAAGGGAAAGTCTAAAATGGCGAAAACATGGAACAGTGGAGAACCTTTGGAGGAGAGGTAACCAAAATTGCCCCAAAAGCACAGCAACAACTCCTCAATGAGTTCACAAAGACAGTACAACAATCAAAGAACTGCAGGCCTCACTTGCCTCAGCTATTGTCAGTGTTTATAACTAGGCAAGTTGAAAATGATTTGCATGGCAGCGTTACAAGGCAAAAACCATTGCTGGGCAAAAAAAAACATAAAGACTCGTCTTAGTTTTGCCAGTTTTTGCTATCTACCAGAAAATCCTAAAGGAGAATGTCTGGCCAGCTGTTCGTGACCTTAAGCTGAAGCAAACTTGGGTTCTGCAGCAGTATCCAAAATACATTAGCAAGTCCAACTCTAAATGGCTGAAGAAAAACATAAAA
Organism: Sisor rabdophorus; assembly: GCA_026260075.1. NCBI lineage: Eukaryota > Metazoa > Chordata > Actinopteri > Siluriformes > Sisoridae > Sisor > Sisor rabdophorus. The sequence continues at coordinate 4,897,276 of JAOTQW010000024.1, forward strand.
TTACTTAAAAGAGGCCTAATTAAAGTTCTGACCTGAATCCAATTGAGATGTCGTGGTGTGACCTTCAAAGGGCGGTTCATACTTAAAAACAACATGGACTGGCAATATGGACTGGCCAACCAAGGTGTACCTCTGCCTATGTGTGCTGGGATAGGCTCCAGAATGACAGGACTGTCATTTATCTATCTATCTATCTATAATAGTGGCGCAGTGGTTAGCACTGTTGCCTCACAACAACAAGGTTCTGGGTTCGAATCCCGGGCTTGGGGTCTTTCTGTGCGGAGTTTGCATGTTCTCCCCGCGCGTGGGTTTCCTCCGGGTACTCCGGTTTCCTCCCACAGTCCAAAAACATATAAATTGTGTGTGTATAGATATAGATATTACAGAAAGATAGCAGATTATTTCTCTAGATTTTTAATCTTCAAATTAATTTTTATACCTATATTTTTCACAAGATCGAAAAACCCACACCAGACACTTGTTGAAGGTAGAAAGTGATCCCTTTTTTATTTTTATACTAAGTGGATTTGCGGTATTGCCAGTGTGTTGTTGAAGGTCTTGCTCTTGGCATGGTAAGTAGAGTCGTGGCAGTGCTGCAGGCGTGTTCAGCACAGTTAGGATGCGTCATCCTTGTTCTCTGACTTTGCTCCTGTACAGGAAAGAAAGAGAGCTTCAACTTTACATGCCTCAATACACGTATTACTTTTGCAAGCACACTCTTTCTTCTCGTCGAGCAGCCTATAGAAAAAGTAATGTGTTTGCTGGTGACAGGCTGCCTCACCCCTATGCAATGTGCTTTTCTGCTTTCTGAAACATTGGCAGTGCTGGAATATTGCTGTTCTTTCAGCACCCATGCAGTAGTAGTGTGAGAAGCGATAAAAGCTTGCATTAGGAGGCTGGTGCATGCACCGCCATACTAGGAGGAAGCACAGGTGGGATTAGAGCATTGTGAAACGGTCAGACCACACATGCCATAGGATTGAACTCAGGAATAATTTAAGATAATCATTTCGATTCAAACTGGATGTAAAGTCAGTTTTACCAACTTAACATCTTAACCTCTATGCAATTGAAGCATTATTAAACGTTATATTGCCAATGACTTTGTATGTTGTAGTGTTGCATTATTTTTTCAATGGAACTAAGAAAATCAAACACTATTCCAGCAAGACATTGCCCTTATGTCCTTGAGGAGGAGTTATGTCACACCAGGTTATTAAGACATATGGTGTGTTATGCTTGCAATGGTGTTATTGTCTGATCTCGCTAATACTAATGCAGAGATTCATCCTTCAAATTGTAGTGGAAAGTTTTACTAGAAGAGTAAAATTTTATCTAACAAAAAATTTAGGGAGTAATCAAAAAAATAGAGAGTAAATCGGAAATAAGATGTTTTCTTGGTCAGGTCACAACAATTATTTGTCAATATACTGTACTAGCTTTTTTTTTTTTTTTATCACCCTGGACTGGAAAAATTGCATTTTGTTGCTTATACATTTATTTAATGGATTTGTTTCACGCTGTAGCTGGTGTGGTAATTTTTTTTAAGAGAGACGTAAAATGTCTGCCATTGTTTGGATGCTGGAGTAAATAGTTTTATTCAGATCCACCAAAATGTTTCTTTTTTTTTTACAGATTATTTTTCAACTTCAAAGGTTTAGAGCATATTGCCTTTTTTATATACAACATTATCAATGTAATTTTTACAAGGGAACCAGTCAGAAGCTACAGATCTGCAAACATGCATAAAACTTACAATAATACAGTGCTGTGGTCATGAGTTTGTATATAAATAGGGTGAGATTGACTGTAAACTAATGAAATTTAGGTGTGTCTGGTCAATACTTGGACGAGGGTGTCATGTTTGTAATAAACAATGCTTTACTGTGATTGTCTCATTACTATGTATCATGTCAGTCAATATAGTGTGGTAAGTTTACCTTTGTCAGTGGGTTATAAAGATATCTTTTAAGGTATAATAATTCACTTTAAATGATTTTCAAACAGTGGAAAGGCCCCACAGAAGATATTGGTAGGGTAAACAGAGCTGTTTTAGAAAAAGTAAACTGTTTTAGTTGAAAATATTTGATCACAGTATATTATAGACATTTCATTAAAGAATCTTAAAAACTTGTGGAAAATAGGCATTTGATGACTGTAAAGGCTTCAGTTTGTAGTAGAATTTGCGCAATTGAGTTGCTTTTATTAGAAGTCCAACATTATTGCTGTTTTATGGCCCAGTTTGAGCTCTGAATGCTTTATCACAGCAATGGATTATGTACAGTTATTGTGTTTGATACATCATGTTGCTGTAGCTACACAGTATGCTGTAGCAGCCAGCAGCGTTGCAGGCTTGTGGGTGGTGTGATTGCACTGACCATCAATCACTTTGCTTGACAAAACACATTATTCTTATAAAATGATGACTACTCACGTCCAGTCATCTTAAGTGCTGAGTGGGACACAGTTTTACTTCGACATACTGTGCAGTGAGACAGATTGGGGCAATTCAGTATCCAAGTCTGTCTGCACTTTTTTCTTCTTCCTGAACCACTATGCTTTCCTACATGGGGCTTTTTTATATAAATGTCTGACACATTCATCTAATCTCTGAAAATTAAAGCTTAAAGTCTTATCATGATATGAATGGAGCTAAATTAGAAGCAAAGATAAGTTTTGGCCTTCGGCTGTTTTTGTAACTCCTATGAGCCTCATTTGGGCTTCTTCATGCTCACTTAAGTGCTGTGTTGGAATTTATGAGGAGCTGTTCTCTTGGACTCGTGCTTGGATTTGCAGTGCGGGATAGTACAATAAACTTTGTTTACAGTTTATGCATGTGCAATTTGAACTTTTACATTGTCGTCATTTTAGTTGTTTTACGTATTAGATTTGCTATTGACTGATTTGCTCATGAATGGTTTTGTGAACCAAAATGGCTGCTATACAAACGGAAACTAGTCTTGCTGAAACAATAACACAATTGCGTTGCATCTAAAATAACATCCCCTCCAGCGGTTTTGGAACAGGAAAGACACTATTTGAGTCCAATAAAAGATTATTTCGTGTATAGCAAGAAGAAATTGATTTGGAACCACTAGGAATATATGAATGGTATTTTTTACTATTAACAATACAAAGCTAGTATTTTTTTACAGCTCCAACTCCAGTAATGTGTTTACAAAATTGTAGTAACATTTGAATCCTTTCTTTTCCAGTTCCAGCAGAACAAGTTCTCGAGGTTTCCTTGCTCGTCTCTTCTCCTCCCGCTTCCCTGAAATACGTGACGAGCTTAGACAATTGGCCGAGCTTCTTGACCCTGACGAGCCTGTAAATTTTGATCCCCAAAGAGAAAAGGCAGATCCTTTGCAGGCCAACACACTCCTACTTCAGTTTCTGGCTTTCACAAGGTTTGTACACTATGTATAGCTACATGTTAACAAGTTTTTTTTAATCATAAAGTTGCAAATAAAAATGTTTATACTAAAAATGCTTAGATGAAATTTGGTACAAACTAAAAAGATCTAGACAAAAAACAATAATAATGATTGGTTATTGTTAAAAAATAAAACATACATATGCTAGCATTTGCTGTTTTATGTGTAAAAGAAGACAGAAAGAGGCTCTCTATCTTAACCTCTAAACCTATTAAATTGTAATAAAAAATATTTAACATATAGTAAAACATGACCTTAAAAAGTCTTCTTGTATGCATCACTGCACAGGTATTGCATTGTTATTAATGCTTCATTACATGTGCTGATAATTTAGCTACACAAAAGCTGTTCCTGTTAGCTCCAATGTAAGCCTAGTTTTGGGTAGGTTTCGTAGAGAACTAAACTATTTACAACATTGCTAGTCTTCCCACAGAATGCAAAGATAGCAATCATCCCTCTTTAATCTGTCTCTTTATTCTAATTTAGCCTGTCGAGTAGATGCTCTTTAGCCTTCTTGGCTCAGAAATGTCACCACAGTCATCAATTAATTTATTTTTCTCCACTGTTTTTTTTTTTTATTAATCTGTGCTTAGTAATCCAAGTTGTTGCATAAGAACCTCTCAGTGCAAGGCCATATGGCGATGAAAAGAAAGCAAGCTTGAATGAACATTGGTTATATAAAGTGCTGCTGGATTATAATGGACATACTTAATTTTCATTATATTGAGTCGTGTTTAGGGTAATAGATCCAAAGGGAAAAGCACACTTCAACAAATCACACCTAACTGTATTTATATTGATTTTTCTTACCCGGGACAGCTAAAGGCCAAGGAGCCATGCATTTGCAAGAAAACAATCCATCTTGTGTCCAGGAATTGCTAAGGCACCACATGGTTTTAAAGTTGCGTTATAATTTACTCACTTATTCTGACAGAATTATGAGGTCATAAATATAATATCGTCACTGGAATGTGGGAATTTTAGCGACCTTTCTAAAGGAAGGAATTATTTTATTTGTGATGAAAGCCTTTGAACTTTCAGCAACATTAATCATTACATGTGTGACTGTGTATACTGTGACTTGTGTGACTAGTGTTAGCCTTTTAGTTACAAGCGAAAAAATGTAAATGCGATGGATAATTAATCAACTTCTGGCTGGTGGTGTGATGGCAAGAGAAGCTGATTATTTTTCTGTACCTGCACAATCTAAAGTCTTTTTTTTCATGAACAACACATTGTAACTCTCAAAGATTTAAAAGATTTACTGTTTAGCTGTGTATGTTGTTTGCCCTACAGTTGGTATTACTAACAGGGTTGCTGAGATCAAAAACTAGCCAATACCAAATCAACTGGTCAATTCTTTTTCTTTAGGTTCTAAAGTTCTTAAAACCTTCTATGCTGTAAAATCCATAATCAATTTCCAAAAAGCTTAAAGTATTGCATTAATTAGCATTGGTTCTAGAGTAAATGATGGCCATCATTTAGATAATAGTTTGTTGCTTGGTCTATAACCAAACAAAATTTTAAATGAAAAAAAGTTAAAAAGTAATGTTTCCTAACTTGAACATGCTTTTTAATCAGTAGAATCACAGCCAGGTAATTAGCTTATTAGACTTATGAATTGCAGAGTATTGAAAGCAAACAAGCTTCAGATAAAGCACCTAGTGTGAATTACCCATACAAAAATCACTAGGCTTAAGCTGAGGAAACCTTTAGTACATTGGTTATTCTAGACCAGGGTTCAGGGCACTAAAGTTCAACACAAGTGTCAGTAAAACAATGTCTTCATGAAGCTTGCTTTGTGAAAAGAGGCTTTGTCCTGCTTCAGTAATCTTTGGGTTTTTAAGTACAATTTTAAAGCTAAAGTATGCAATGTCATGTTGTAAGAATGAGATGAAAAATGGGTGAGAAATTCTGCCACATGGCAGAAATGTGAAACAGGAATTGCAAAAAAAAATATTTTTAATATGACTTATGTATAATATAAAGATGTGGAATGTGGTATAAAAATAGTAATTTATAAGTTAGCATTTTGCTCCCTTGCTTACCCAGAGTTCCATCTTTTCATTCTTTTTACTCCAGAGTCCGTCAGGCAGGTGTAAATATGGAATGGCCGAACACGGTACATTTTAGCTTTCAGCTGTACCGATTCCCCCCTGTCACCACGCAGTGCCTTAGGCTTGTGGCTTTGGAGGCCAGTTCAAGACCTGATTACCCCTGCATTCTGGCTGTTACTAACAGGGATGGAAGCATTGGTTCAGGTAAGATTTATCATCACACCACATCTAATTGGCATCGTTTAACTTGTATTCAGTACTATGCAGGGGTGACTGTTTGCTTAAACAATCTACTCATGTGTACAAAAAATTACAGTTAATGAAATTCTTCTTAGTAAATCATCCTCTTAGTCTGTGACCTAAAATAAAACAATTTTAGGTATTTAGAATGGCCAGTATTAAGTGAGGAATGCTGAACTATAATCGCTCAAAAGCATATTTCTATATTCTATAAAGTAATGTTGATTCTTGGACATGATCTATAGGCACTCAGTTGTTGGTTCCTCAAATCTGAGGAAAATGTTAGAACCAATAAAGAAACAATGTTACATTTGACAAATATGAATTTGAACATATAAAAATATGTTGAAACAAACCAAAAACATAAAAAAAATCCTCTAATATTAATATCTGCTAATATTACAAATAATATATTTGTAATAAATAAAATAATAAATACTAATATTAATTTTTAATTTAACCATTAAAGAATAAAATACCAGAATTTTTATTTGTTAAATAAATAATAAATTACTAGGAAATTATTAGTATATTACAGTAGTACATTATAACGATTATTAAATATTAAAACAAAATGGTTTTATTTGTAATAATATTTCTACATTTTTGTAAATTTAAACATCTGTATCTAAAAAGTTGAATAGTGATTTATGACAATTTGTGCAACTAACTCATGGCAAACGGTGACAGTGTAGCTGTGTAGTGTTATGTGTTTTAATTAAGTAATTGAAATTGATTCATTGAATGGCAAATACTTGTTTAATTTGATAAATAAGCAAAAAGAATGTTTTCCTTTTAAAGTGAGCAGTGGTGGCTCAAAGAGTTAGACAATCAGAAAACAACCACGGTGGTGTCAAATATCATGCCAGTTCTTTTCAGACCCACCAGAAACCAGGTTTCCTACACAATATTTAGGAGAAACCGTAAACAGTAGCTAATGGGGCTGAGCTTTTATTTGTAAAGATCACTCCATGATCTCACCTAATCCAATAAAACGTGTATAAAGGAATAAAGTGGGATGACTCAGAGATGCTATTGTTTTTTAGTAGGACACTTAAGATTGCAAGATAGACTTGGTCTCCCTGCCAGAAGCACTCATTAGCCTCTCTTTGTGTGTCTGCCATTTATTAGCACTAACTGTGACCCATAACTCAACTGGGCTAAATTGAAACTCTCTTTTTGTTTTTTCTGAAGCCTTGATGTGTGTTTTGTCCACCTACAGTACATATCAATTTAGTATATCAACCTTATGAACAATAAATAGACAGTGATAAATAGACAGTGTTAGACAGCAAATGTATCTGTGTGTGTGTGTGTGTGTGTGTGTGTGTGTGGTGAGAATGCTTTGAAAAGTACATTAATGGCAATCAGTTGGAAAGTACATTAACTTGCATTTTCTAAGCAGGCAGCAAATATAAATGCATTTTTTCTCTAGATTTTATTTATTTATTTTTTTTACATGCATCTTTATTTTTTTAAAATTTTTTTGAACATCCTGTATCATATTTACTCTCGCTCTTACTCTAATACTCCAATTCTAAAAGTGTGAAACTACTTATAGACTACTATGACTAACAGCAAACTAATTATTGAATTTAGCCCCAAGACCATGTCTTTCCTGGCGCTCACGGGGCTATGTGTAAAGGGGCAACGTCATGCTGGAACAATGTTGCTTTTAGTACCAGTAAAGGAAAATCTTAAGTATATATTTGCATCCTAGAACATTGGATGACATTGTGGAAACAAATTGGGAAAGTTAAAGGTTTATTTAAAAAGTTAACATATGCAGATGGCTAGCTTCATGTGTCACATGGAAATAAAAAACTATAAATAAAAACCTGCTTGTCCTAAGAACCCAGACTTTCTAATTTTCTTACATTCACCCCGTCATACAACAAATATAACTGGTTATAACCCGACATATTAGACATGTTATAACCTTGACATATTCAAATCACTAGTAAAGCTTGTATTTTCTGATTTATGTTATAAAATTGCTTGTTGACCCAACACCCTTCAACAACATTCTCCATGTCCATTTACAATCTGGAGTGTACAAGTGACCAATTCTCAGTTGAATCTCGTACCTTCGCTTTTTTCTTAGCTTTTTACTCTAGTTGAGATCATGTGCAGCTCTTCGTCGTCATCCCAGCAGCCCTTTGTCTGCCTGCTGTGAGAGTTAATGGTGCGAACAGTGAGGGGGAAACGGGAAAACTGAGACAGGAGGCAGAAAAAAAGGGTGAAAAAACATGAATGACTGAGTGAGAAGGAGAATGAATGAGAAAAGAAAATTAAAATAAGCTCAATTTTTTTTCAGAACATCACATGGAGTATCATTTGTTCCCTACACTCTAACTTGTCCTTTTTATGTGGATGCAATACAGGCTATAAAAAGATATATATTACTGCAGTAGATTGTGTGATATTGGTGGCAGCAGCAGTAGAGACCAAGTAAGAAAATATTTTTCCTTCCAGTCAGCCGAGTGAAATATGCAGCTGTAGATTAGTCAAGACAGAAGGGACTGTAAAGGGTGCGTGTGGGAGGTCATTTTATAGCTGGAAATGTTTACAAGTAAGGTCTGGAGGTTTTGATCATGGTCGAATAGCATATAAAAAGTCAGGTTTACACACTGCAATTATTATAGTCTTTTGCAATTGTTGCAGGAGCCCCAATGTCACGCTGTAGGATCTCAGTTGTCATAATGTCAGACTCTTTAATGTTTAGGACGTGCCAAAAAACGGACATACACAGGGAAACGCCAGCATTCTCTCGCTAAATGGTAGCTAGAAGCAAACAAATCGCAGGGACAGTACGTCATACATCCTTCTCCTTTCCTTGTATAATAAGTTTTTCCTCCTGCTGTTCTTCCCACTAGTCTCTGTTTCACATAATTCCCAGCTGGTTTGACGTTGTCACGGTAGTTGCATCATTAGGATTGACGCTTCTATTGGTTCCTGGTTTGATTAAAATTGTACGAGTTTAAAACTTTTGACAATATCGAAGAAAAAAAAAATTGCAAATGCAAGAGCCATTAATCAGCTGTCGATAAAGATGTCAGACTAGCAATTAAAGACAACAGATTTTAGCATAGAAGTGTAGAAATACAAAATGACACAAATAATTATGTAGACAGCAGGCATAATTTATTGTACAATAAAAACATTATATAAGGTAGGGTCAGGAAACTGTGGACGTAGAGGAGGGGTTTAAACAAGCCAGGTAATTATTACGTTATCTGTTATCTCCATTTTCAAACCATTGAAATAGAGAAATAGAAAATAATTGAGAGAGAGACACGATAGTCCACATAAGTCATTGGACCTTCAGTTTAACATGTGTGCAAGAACCTATTGTGTCATCATCTTTTACAGATAAATCATAATACAATGCTGTACATGACACTTGACTTTACATGACTGGCTTTATTTCTTAGTTAAAACAGCACTAAAAAGTTACAGCATTTAAGTAACCATGCCAACCCCATTATTAAAAATTTAATTTGGTTTAATATAACAAAATAAAATCATTCGATTTCTTTTTTTCTTACTTGTACAGTAATGATATTATGAGGGTCACCTTGCCGGCTTTGACTTGCTTTCAGGTCCTCCTGGACTACACTTGCAGTATCGTGTCGACCCTGCTTTTCTCAAGCCTGGAGAACAATTATGGTTCTTGCGCTACTTGGCACTGCAAACTCTACACATTGACGTGTGGGACAGCAACTCGCTCCTGCTCATTGGCTCTGCCGCTGTTCCGCTGAAGGTAGGCCGTTTACACACCCGAGATCTGCTAAACCACTGTTTCGAATTATACTGAATCGTCATCCCATTAGCAAGAAACAGGTGGCCAGTCTTTTCCACTGAGGGTTCCTGACTCACAGCTACATTTCTGACATCATTCACGTTTATTAGTTTGGCAGATGGTTTTATTCAAAGTGACATACAAGCAAGTTACAATTGTGCATAGAGCTGAATAGCTGAGTGAACCTGAGGGTTGGAGGAGTAGTGTGTTGTTTAAAAAGTTCTATAAGCATGTGATATTTCTGCATCAGACAAACTTGGTCTGATATCAGGACAGACATGAGAGGGTAGACTGGAAGCTGTCTCTTCAGTGAAGTATACAGACTAACAATAAAAATTCATTCATTCATTAATTTCATTCATCTTCTTTACCCGCCTATTCCCGAATCCAGGGTCACGGGGGTCTGCTGGAGCCTATCCCA
>JAOTQW010000024.1:4958703-4977021 GCA_026260075.1 Sisor rabdophorus
CTGGGATAGGCTCCAGCAGACCCCCGTGACCCCAGACTCGGGAATAAGCGGGTAAAGAAGATGAAATGAAAGAATTATAACTTTGTTTTGTTTGTTTAATTGACAAATGCCCAGTAGCATAAACATCATTTCCTGAAAAGCATTTTGACATGGATTCATTGTTAATCTGGGTACTGATCATTGCTTACAACTGTAATACCATGGCCAGAAGTACAAAATGTTATTCTAATAACATAACATTCTGTCCTCCTTTAGGTTGTTCTCAGCGCTTCCCCACATGACAGCTACAAAAGCGTTTTTTTTTACAAATGTCCTTAATAGGATCTTAGCCAGGCTTATTCCATTAGGTATCTGCGACTATAATTATGTTTTGATGCTGAATTACCATAACACCTAAAGCTAATAGTGTATTAAAAATATGTTGAACACACTGTAGCAATTTTTTTAAAACCTGCAGGATATTATTTGAGTTTTTTTCTACCATACAATGATTATAATAAGACTTAAAAAAATTTAAATGTAAAAAGGTTTATTTATTCGTTAATAAGTTCAATGTAAAAAAACCTATGAAAAAGAATCAATCTTTCAAATTTATTGATTTATTTACATAAAATTTTAAGCTTAAAATATGTATTCTTTATCATAAGGTTATATAAATAATAAATAAATAATTATCAAGCTTTATAATAAATACTATATAATGGAGCTATTTTTTAAAGGCTGTGATATGTTTGTTGATTATAATGCTAAAGTAAGCTCTTCTTAACTAGTGTGAACATTCATTCATTCATTCATTTATTCATCTATGATCTATACCCGCTTATTCCCAAACTTCAAAGGGGTCCGAGCACACATAGGGCGAAAGGCAGGGAGTACACCAGTCAATCGCAGGGCTACTGTGGACATTTTTTTTATAAATATATATAAATACTAAGCCTTAAACAGCTCTAACATGTTGTCCAGTGTTTTCTTGTTAATGACAGTGACAGTGATATCCTTCTGTTGTTTCTGTTGTTATTAGTATTATTCCTTTCAAAAACATGTAAGGTGCCTTGTATTCCTACAACTTGAACTATTTTTTTTCACCTTACAACCACAAACCAAAGTGTATATTATTTAGATTTACATGATAAACAAACACAAAAACACACATAGTTGTGAAGTAAAAAAAATATTTAGGCATGGTTTTCAAGGATGCTTTGCACTTATAGAAATTAAAATTTTTCTTTGCAAAATAGGTAAAGCTCAGCCCGACTGATGTGCAATTGGATTTATATCTGGACTTTTACTGGATTGTTCTAACACATTATTCATTCATTCATCTTTTATACTTGCTTATTTCCTAACTCTGGGTTTCAAGGGTCTGCTGGAGCCTATTCCAGCTCAAAATAGGGTGAAAGGCAGGGGTAAACCATGGACAATTTTCCAGTCAGAGGCAGGGCCACAAATATACGGACAATCACACACTCACTTACTTATTTGGAATTAACAATCTACTTAATGTAGATGTCTTTGGACTGTGTGAGGAAACCGGAGTAAGCGGAGTAAACACACACAAGCACAGGGAGAACATGCAAATTCCACACAGAAAAAGGCAGGACCATCTTGCTGTAGAATAACTGTGCTAACCTCTAAGACCCCCCAGGGGAATCAAACCCCGATTCGAGCTTCTTGTTGTGAGGTGACATTGCTAACTACTACACAACCACACACACGCACTCCTATGGGCAATTTAGAATCACCAATAAACCTAATATAAATGTTTTTGGACTGTCTATTGTCCAACTAAGGGCCACACATAGACAAACATGTAATGTACATATTTTTGGACTGTGGGAGGTAACTGGAGTACCCAGAGAAAACCCCGCAAGTGCAGGGAGAACATACTAATTTCGCACAGCAAGACCCCTTGTTCGGGAATTGAAAACTTCCTGCTGTTATTCTTTGATCCAAACTATTTCATTGTGTTGTACTGAATTGTAGTCTGGCTGTATGTTAAGGGGCAATGTTAGGCTGAAAGGTCTGGAGTCTGCATCCAACGTCCAACAGGTTTTCTATGATTGCCCTGTATTTAGCTCCATTTATTCTCCCATTATCACCTCCTGTCTCTGCTGAAAATAGAATTCCCATAACATGATGCTGCCACCAATATGTTTTACAGTGGTGTCACTATACCTTTTGAATTGCAAAGATATTGCGAAGTATTGTTTACCTTTGTTGATAGGTACCAAGCATTTATGTTTTTTTGTCTTTGCCTGTTTTTGATTCTGAATTTATGCCTCTCTGAAGGCACCACTAATTTTAGGGGTTTCATGGCTACAAACTCATAACCCCACTATGTCATGGACTAATAAGGATATTTCCTTAATGGTCCTCCATTTTGGCACAAACAATGCCTCTATTTTATCTCTGTTTAAGGTAAGCCTGGTAAAATCTTGAAAAAATGCTGCACTCAAGGTCTCTACTCAAGTCTACTCTACTCTACTCTATTGGTTAAGGTGTTGGACTGTGAAGGTGTTGAGCACCACTGTGAGCAAAGCTATTAACCCTGATTGCTCAGTTGTAAGTCACTCTGGATAAGGGCATCTTCCAAATGCTGTAAATATTTAGCAACATGCTGACCCACTCTTAACCCTCAGAGGTTATGGGGAGGGAACAGTTCCATAACAACGGCAAGAAGATCCTTGGCATCAAAGAAGCTTTGTCAGAGGCAATGGCTGGAGGTAAGCACTCACACTTTCACTGTGATCACTAAAACTATTAAGTATTTAAAGTATTCAAAGTCTGCTACACTTCTTAATGCTCACCAGTCCGGCTGGACCTTGTTTTTTAAATGCTTTTAGTTTGCAGTCACCTATTACTCAGTAAGCCACTAACACCAATTAGACTTCAGACTCATATTAGAGTACATGTGATATTGGGACCCTTTCTATGGGACATTGACGAGGAATTCAGGATGGTAATGACCCTTCTTTAGCATCATGTCCACCAAATAACATTTATGTGGCCAATGCCCTCTGTTCCAGGGTATTATCCTGGATTTATTCAGCGTTAAGCTTCTATCAGGCACACTCCGGAGTTGATGCCTACTGGTTGCCGGGTTATCCTACTGATTTTATGAAATTTGGTAAATCCTGTATGGTATGTTCTTAGAACAAGGCACCTTGTCATTTACCAGAAGAACTCCTCCAGCCGTTATCCATCCTTCCTATTGGTGCACAGCCTTCCTGACATTCATTGATTACCACCAATCACCAAGCCTGTCTTATGGTGCCGCTCAGTAATCAGTAACTCAGTATTCAGGATTTACCTGGGAAAGCGGCCACATCATACTACAGCAAGCAGTATAAACCAACACATATAATTTGACCATTATTGTCCACACCCTGGCCACAGCCTGGCCAAATGGCATAGTTATCAATAAAGCATTTTTGCATTTAAACACAATTTTCACTTAAAAAAAAAAAAAACGTAAAAAAAATGTAAAACCGTATTTTAATTTTCAATCGACTTGTTGGTCTATCACATTAAATCTCAATGAAAAACATATAAAAGTCTGATTGTAAAGTAGCAAAATGTTAAATGTCAACTTGAATTAGTGTAAGTGTGTGTGACCCTGTGATGGACTGGGAAACTGCCTAGGGTGAAAGGGTTCTTGACCAGGATAAATTCCAGCAGATCCCTGTCACCCCGAATTAGTCAATGAGCATGGATGGATGGATGGTTAAATGGACAAAATAATGAATGAATGGTTGAATAAGAAGTAAAGTAACTAGGTGCTATTAAGCAGTTTATTACAGGTAACAATAAATCAGACATAAATCTGTGGTCATAAACCACGTTGAGGCTATATACAACATTTAACTCAGCAAGCATATATTACTATATTACATTCCAGGTTCTTAAGCACAATCTACACTGACACTCATTTTATTCACAACTTTATACAACAGCAGATACAACTCATAGTTAAAAGCTCTACCATACCATAACCTAAGTCTTGGAGGTGTCTTTTATTGCCCTGTCATTCATGTTGCTCTTTTAATTTACTGCGAAAAAACTGCCTCCTTGCCTACAGTAACATTCGGTATTGGTTCAAAGCATTTGGAAAGTTTGCCGGATGTACCCTTAACATTGTCATTGCTGGTGTATTCACGCATTCAATAAAAGAATAAATCAAATATTAATTCTATTTTAGTGCTTGAAGGCAAAAGCCTGCAAGCTTGCTAACAACACCACCTATTTATCTAGACACCTTACAAGCAGCTGTGCAAACTCATTGTTATACAACCTAGACAAAAGACACATTCTAAAAACACATCAATAAGAGGTAAATGATGTGGGTGTTTATATTCAAGCTATTCACTTATATTTTTTAGGAACTGCTTTACATAGGATGATAAAAAATTACAACAGTAAAAACAGAGAAATATACAATAAAATAAAGATAAAGAAACAAAAGAAATGAAAAATTAAGAATAATCTGTATATCTTGATTACTTTATATCAAATTTGCATTCAATTCTATGTCAAACTGTGTATAATCATGTATCTTCATTTCATTTCATTTTCTATACCGACTTATTCCCTAATTTGGGGTCACAGGGGTTTGTTGGAGCCCATCCCAGCACACATTGGGAAAGAGGCAGGGGCAGAGGCAGGATGATTACCCACACACACTCACATTCACTCCTATGGGCAATTAAGAGTCACCAATTAACCAAATGCACATGTTTTTGGACTGTGGGAGGAAAGACGCAAGGAGAACATGCAAACTCTTCTTGTTGTGAGGTGTTGTACTAACCGCGCCACCCCTATCATGTAGGTAACAAATAAAATATTTGAATCCGGATTTAAAGATAGCTATAGATTTAACACATCTGATCTTTTTGGAAAGCTGGTTCTAAGGTAGATGGGGCTGCAGAATAGCTAAAAGCAGATTCTCCTAGTTTAGTTTTCACTCTCTAAATGTCTTGATTGATCTCATTGGTTTATACTAAGAAAGCCTATCTAGAATGTATCTAGGTTTTAGGCCATTAAGGAATTTATAATTCTATAAACTTATAAAAGTAAGTTAAAATTAACCCTAATTGTAATTAGCAGCCAGTCTACAGACCTGAGGAGTTGTGTGATATGTTAAGAGTTTCTAGATTAGTTAGAATCCTGTCAGCAGTGTTCTGAAGGCGCAGCTGTCTAATGCTCTTTTTTGGATGGCAACTGCACGCGCTACTACTATGGAGTTGTTCCAATTACAAGGGTATCACCTCAGCCTCCTATGAGAAAGGGTACTGGAGAGGAGAATTCACCTGGCCATGGAAGAGGAGAATCCTGGCCATGGAACACTGGTCCAGCTTTATACACTCTTAAGGGAGTTTGCCCAACCAGTCCACATGTGTTCTGTGGGTTGGAAGAAAGCAATCGACTGTGTTCCTCATGGTGTCTAGTCGTGGGTGCTCTGGAAGTACAGGGAATATAGGGTGTAAGACTAGGGGCTATCTGGTCCCTATGCGAGTAGAGCAGGAGCAGAACTTGTTCCTGGTGCATGTTGGACACCAGCAGGGCTGCCCTTTATCACTGGTCCTGTTCATGATTTTTATGAATAGGATTTCTCAGCGCAGCCAGGGGCAGGAGGGAGTCAGGAGGGGGTCATTGCTTTTTGCGGATGATGTTGTTTTGTTGGCTCTATCAAGCCAGGACCATCAGCGTGCTCTAGGGCAGTTTGCAACAGAGTGTGAAGCAGCTGGGATGAGACTCAGCACCACCGATTCTGAAGCCATGGTTTACAGTTGGAAAAGGGTGGCTTGCCCCTTCAGATTGTTGTTGTGATCTTGCCTCAAGTTAAAAGTTAAAATATCTTGGGGTCTTGTTCTTGTTGAGGCTCAGCGGAAGACCCTTGGCTGGACTGGGAACAACTTAGTATTCCCCGGTAGAGCTAGAGAAAGTGTCTGTGGAAAGTTATGTCTCTGTGTCCCTGCTTAGACTGTCTGGTTAGAAGATAAATGAATGAGATGAATAAATGTTATCATTATACTTAATTCGTTTTTGTGGTTCATTTTTTAACAGTTGATTTTAACATTAACATTTTTATTTATCACCAGCACCTAGCAGCAGTCCTGCATTAAAAATAGTTTATTATTATTATTTTTATATATGTATACCTTATCTTATACTACTATATAAGTATAATAATTTACCTCACAGTCATTATATCTAAACAACCTAAGTAATGTAACAAACAAACCTCCTAAACCGCCACTTCACTCACCTCAATGCTCAGGTCAGACCAGCATTGATTTTTCAAAGATAGCAGTGACATTACTACTGACCTGGTGGTAGTCATCCAGAGACATAGAATTAAAATAAAAAGTTCTTTAGGAGTGTTTTTTTACTATTTACTGAACACATCCATCTGAATTTCACTTTTATTGCTTTAAACATAGCATAATTTAGGGCTATTATATTTATTTAATATAAGATTATAAATACACAGCTGGTGTCTTTAACTGTATAAGTTGGGTGTGTCTAGCTTTATAAGTGAAAACAGTAGTGAAAACTAATATAGTTTGATATGTGTTGTGCTTTGTCATCAGTACAATGATTATTAGAGGTTTTAAATGCATTCTTATTAAGGTTAAGGTGAAAATAGTAGCTCAGGTGTTCGACTGCTGTTCGGAAGATCATGGGTTTAGTTCAGTTTAGTTTACGGAAATGGTCAAATTTACCTTCATATCAGTCCCTGTGGCCCTGTGCTTGAGTGGGTTAAGGTAATGAGTTGTTAATCAGAAGATCAGAAACTGGTTTGAAGACCCACTATTAACAACTGTTGAGTCTTTGAGCAAGATAAAAAAATCCCACTATATGTAAGTGAAAACATTTTCCACATGTATTGTTTATTTATAATAAAATCTAAATATAATGGAATCTTTATGTATTTTCTTAATTTTTCTGTTTTTTATTTAGTATTACTGTACTCTAAGTGAAGTTCTGGCCACTTTTTTTTGTTAGAATAGCTGGCACTTTTACACTTACCCACTCTCATAATTGACAGCCAATCAGACGTCAATAGACCCAGTTCTTAAAATGCCAAGAGGTGTGTGTGTGTGTGTGTGTGTGTGTGTGTGTGTGTGAGAGAGAGAGAGTGTGTGTGAGAGAGAGTGTGTGTGTGTAAGAGAGAGAATATATTACAGCACCTTATGCTGTAAAAAAAATATTTACACTTCAAGAGAACGACAAACACACAGACAGGATATTAAAGAGAGAAACCACAGCAGCCTAGAAGATCAAAAAACATTTAGTTTTGTCCTTTAAAAACAATACAAATTTTGAATTACTTTTAAACAATACATGGAATGAAAGGACGATTTTTATAGGTCAATAAATCGTAAGCATCATTTGCTTCTGGGAAATCAACAAAACTTGGTAATCCATTCCTTCATCTTCTTACCCTAATGTGCATGTTTTTGGACTGTGGGAAGAAACTGGAATACCTGGAGGAAATCAACACAAGCGCAGGCAGAACATGCAAACTCTGCACAGAAAGGACGGGAATAAAACCCACGAACTTCTTGCTGTGAGGCGAAAGTGCTAACCACTACACCACAGTGCCATAATCAATTAATTAGTTAATTATTACAGATAATAGGATTGTGATGGTCTGGGGATGCATGAGTGCTGCCAGCACTGAATTTTAAAATGTACTGTGATATGCTAAAGCAGAGCATGATCCCCTCATCTATGGAGACTGTGCTGCAAGGCAGTATTCCAACATGATAATGACTCCAAACACACCTCCAAGACGATCACCGCCTAGCTAAAGAAGGTAAGAGTAAAGGTGATAGACTGACCAAGCATTTCTTTAGACCTAAACACTACATCAAACAGAAATGGAGAAGAGCAAGTTCTTTAACATCCTTTTTTCAGTGGCAACCTGTGAAACTCTGGTGAACTCCATGTCCAACATAAGGCAGTGATGGAAAATAATGGTGGACAAATAAAATATTTTGGACCCAGTTTGGACATTTTGGACCCAATGTGGACAATTTCAACATTTCCTCTTGAAGATGTATTTGATTGATTAATCTTCAGTACCTGATTTTTTTCTTACATTTACTCCTATGGGCAATTTAGAAAAGTAAACTCACGCAAGCACAGGGTGGATATTCAAACTCCACACAGAAAGACCCCTTGTCCATTAACAAACCTGGGACCTTCTTGCTGTGAGGTGCCACGTGTGGCTATTCTTTTATTTTTATTTTTTGTGATTAATTGAATACTTAACAGAAATAAAAGAACATGCCAACTATTTGTAAACAATAATTGTCAAATATTTTAAATGTTAAAAAAGTCTAAATGAGTGTTTCTTCAAATAATTTTTTGTATTGTATTTTCTCTGTGAAAGTTTTTTTCTCTGGTGTGTGTGTGTGTGTGTGTGTGTGTGTGTGTGAGGAGATGACTGGCTTGGGTAGAGTAAATTTTAATTGTTTATCGTTTAAAAATCAGAATTAGAGGCAGCGTTTCACCAGTATTGTAAATGTTACCTATTTCATTAATTTATTTTCTGTACTTGCTTATTACCTAATTTGGAGATGGGTGAAACACAGAAGAGGTACACCCTGCACAGGTCGCCAATGTGTCAAAGGGCCACACAGACATACACTCCCACACACACACACACATACACACACACACATTCCCTCACACTCAATAAAAGTTGTCTATGCATGTTTAGTATTTTATGCAGTCATTGATTTTAAGCTTGTGGAATAAAAAAAGACCAACTAGCCCATTTACTCAGACATATTTTCATCTCTATCGACTAAACATTAACACAGTTTCATCGTAGGGGAAAAGAGGAAACATGTCTGTGTGTGGAGAGCCAGTTCCCTTGCTGAATTGGTGGTTGACAAGAGGGCTCCCTGGGCCAGGTGAAATCAAGGCTGTAGTAGAGGCTGTACTGCCAGCTGCCTGTGTGCCTTGTGAGCCATTAGAGAAGGTTGTGAGTTGCAGACAGCTTTTGTGGGCAGCTCCCAGTGCTTCATTTTACCATGCCTAATGTGCCAGGCTTTCTGTTTTTGGCAAATGGTGCCTTTTTCAATAATAAAATTTAAGGACCTGAGCCCAGTCTTGCATAATGCCAGCTAATAAATTAAAATGACCGGCAAGAGCTCACGCTTTCACTTCTTCTCTCTCTCTCTCTCTCTCTCTCTCTCTCTCTCTTTCTCTCACAATCTCTCACACTCTTACACTCTGTGTAATTTCACGGTGACATTTTTCTGTCATGAGTTGACTGGACTTGCCATGTAATAATTCCAGTAATCTGTAACATGGCATCTAATATGCATCTTCAGTAGGCCTTGTTTTTTCTAGTCAAATTACTAATGGATCCATTTTTATCAAAGAAACACTGGACACAAACAAGAAATATTGATTCTGTACCAGGGGTCTAGTCAAGTGACATACAATAAATAATTCTGGGCTGGTAATCCAGTTTAGGAAAGCCATCAAAAAACAGCATGAAAAAAAAAGTACACAAATACTTGCAGCATAACAACCAACCAAATTTACAACCAAATTTACTACAAATAAATATAAAACCTTCATACTTAAAATTAATCTTGCACCCACATGCATACACTTCAAGTCAAGGAGCTTTTATTCATTTATTTATCTTTTATACCCGCGTATTACCAAACTCGGTGTCATGAGGGTATGCTGAAGCCTATCCCAACGCACATGAGGCGAGAAGTGGGGTACACCATGGACAGGTCACCAGTCCATCGCAGGGCCACATACACACACACACTCAGGGGGAAAAATATTAAATTCCCAATCAAACTAAGGTACATGTTTTTCCACTGTGGAGAAAACTGGAGTACCCGAAGAAAACCTACGCAAGCATGGAAGAACATGCAAACTCTTCACAGATAAACCCAGCAATCAAACCCACAACATTCTTGCTGTGAGGTGAACGTGCTAACGACTACACCACCATGCTTTCCATAAACAATTCCTTTTTTGCAAATATGTTTATGCACAGCTTGTTGTTTTTTTTACATGTATTATTATGAAATTTTGTTGGCTTATTTTTCAAAATCAAATAACTTCTCAGACAATCAGAGTTTGCATGTTCTCCCTGTGCTTGAGTGGGTTAACTCCAGTTTCCTCCCACAGTCCAAAAACAGGTACATTATGTTGGTTGGTGATTTTAATTTGTCCAAAGTAGTAAGTATGAGTGTGTGTAGTTGTTCATCTATGTGTGTGGCCCTGCGATGGATTGATATCCTGTCCAGAGTATAGCCCTTTCATTCGGTTTATGTGTGCTGGGATAGGCAGATTAGGGTTTAAGCAGGTATAGGAGATAAATAAATCAAAGAAAAATCATTTACTAACATCCACTATGTAATTTACTAAACACATGTGATAAAGTGGAACACAAATATCGCTCCAGATCTCCTCACCTAATGTTTGTGTTTGATCTCACCAATATTATTGTAGCTGAATGAACCCCTGACGACCTGTCCAGGGTGTACCCTTGTCTTTTACCCTATGTGCACTGGGATAGGCTCCAGCAGCTCTCTGTGACAACAAGTTTGTGTGTGGGTTTGTGTGTGTGGGTGTGGCCCTGCAATGGACTGGCGACCTGTCCAGGGTGTACCCCTGCCTCTCGCCACTGAACTCAACAACAATGAATGAATAAATAAATATTGTCATACCTCTAGGTTGAGGTGTAACTTGTATGTTGACATTACAAATAAATTAAGACTACAGCACAACTTCTGCTTTAAATAACTTTTATTTTCAGTATCACTCCATCATTTTACAAACAATGTTTTTTTTAGAAAGACAGCCCATTATGTTGAACATTTTGTTAATAGCAACATGAGACTATTAAATGTATAGAGTCTCTGAGGGGAGAGATGCATTTACAGAGAATCAAAACCAGTGTTACCTCAAAATGTAACTTCACTAATACAATGATGAGAGATTGAGAGAGACAGAGAGAGAGAGAGACTGACCCAAAGATGGAAATAAATTTAAAAAGTACATTGTACTAAGTTTTGACAGTCTCTGTGTGTGCGCATGTTTTTCCGAATTATATTTATAGTACAAAAAATAAAAGGTACTTGTCAATATAGTAAACACAAATATAAAAAAGCACAATGAACATTTTCGTTCAGTTAAATGGCAGAGAATGCTGCTCGAGTCTGGCTGTTTTAATGTGCTGTTCAAGTGTAATAAAAAAAAATTAAACAAGAAATTAATTTAAAAAACACAAGTCTTTATTTCCTAAGCTTAAGAAGAATAAAATAAATTAAGGATAATTTCTCAGTAGAGTCTTCTGATTTTGCTGTGAAATATGGCACAATATGTATTTTGAGGGAAGATCAGTCTTAAAAACCTATTAATATAAGAATAAGGTTATAATAAATTTTAAATCAATATAATGAGATTTATATATGCTTAGAATCTGACTGGTTGGAATCTACAAGACTTCTGCTGATAGTCTGTAGGTTAAAACTAGTGCTTGATTTAGGTGCATTCCAAAAATAAAAATAATGAAGTAAATTCTTTTTTATAATATTGATATTTCATACCAAACAATTCTTGATTTATTTATATCTAGCTTTTTCCTTTTAGAGAATTTAATCCTTAAATACTATTGGATTTCATAGTTTTATAATGACTGGTGTTTAATAACTTTTTAAACTTGCAGTGTACCAACAGGGTGCATTCTTTTATAAAACTGCAAATGAAAATATGCTCACAAAATAAATATTTTTTGTAATAATTATATAAATGTCTACAAAAGGCATTAGGCAGTGTAATGAATAGCTGATGTAATGCAAAACATTTTCTATTAATTTAATATATGAACATGCTGGTAGAGGGAAATCACAGCTCTGGCAGGCAGCCCCCAAACAGTTAGGGCACGACTAGAAATTAAACCAACTGCATGAAAGTAGATTTGTTTGGCAGTGTTTTGATCCACTGAGCTGCTCTGCAGAATAATCAAATCCTTTAAAGAGGTTACAGTGTTATGAATTGGTTAAAGATGGATTAAGGTAATCCTTAAAATGGATTAAAGTTTGTGTATGTTTCCTAAAGAGCTTGAATATGTTAGAGCTCAACATAACTGTTTTCACAATCAAAAAATTTCAATGATATTGTGTAGGAATATTGATGCACATTTGACACACTTAAAAAGTAATAGTTTCATTTTATAGTTGCATGGGACTAAGTGATGTGGTAGCATGGGAGTGTGATGCAGCCTGATTTAAAGTTGATTATTTTCTAATAACAGCACATCCACATAGCGCATCTTTGAATAATCTAGAACAATCAATTAAACAATTTGGAAGACAGAAATAATTGGGTAATCATATACATCAAAAACATCACATCAATTTTCTGTAAAGTCATAATGGAATGTCTATGTAATAGTTTATTATATACATTAAAGCAGTAATTTTTTTTAAAAGTCTTTTTTCTTGTTTCAGTGGTAAAAAACAGTTGATAAAATTAGGATTTTTGTATTTGTTACAGGACAATATGAGTTTGTTGTAAGTGAATCCTTGGGTATATAAGCCTTTTTGAATTAGAATATAGAAAATATTTTAACTGAATATAATAAATACTTGCATTGTAAATTACAGGCTGCGCTGCTGACAATTCCGCTGTTATTGAAAATTAATTAAAACCTTGTGGGTTTTTTTGCAAATTTAACATTGTTGTCACATAACATTGTTGTTTCTACTTCCATTTTTTTCTGTGGAGAAAAACAAATGAGCCATTAAGTAAATGTGTGAGATGGTCGAATCCTGAGACCTACAAAAATTTAAAAACGAAACTCCCTCAGTACCATTTCAGTGTTTGAGGATCAAAACTTGACTGTGCTACTGCAAACTGCTGCCGCAACTGTGATACATCTTGAAACATTTTTGTCAGTTTACATAATTAAAGAGTGAAGTTAACTCGGTTTCCAGAGAGTGATATCTCAGCAAACATCTGTTTGGGTTTTGCACTGCAATCTGAAATGTATGTATTACACACACACACACACACTTTAAATCAATGTCAAAGCTGTCGAGGTTTATGCTGTTCTGTAATTATACTCAAAATAGAGCATTAATTTTAAGAAAGTCATGGTTTTCATGCAAATGAATCAAAATAAATCAATTAAAATTAAAATTGCTATTACATTTTTGAACCATGTATGTAGGATTCTTAGAAATTTACATAAAATGTATTAGTATTTTAATATTTATATCCAAGTTATAAAGTCTATTTATGTTCTTATTAAGTCCCACATTATATTGAGATAGTTTTGGGACACCTGACTATCATATTCATATGTGGGGTTTTTTTTTACATTTTTTTACAGATTTAGTCTCACTACATCTTATAATTACCTTCACACTTCTAAAACACTACATTTTGGAGCTCTGGTTCTGGATAAAATCAGGTACTAATTTTTAATTAAGTAGCTTCGGAATGAAATCCATTCCAGTTCATTCAACAGTTGTTCATTAAAATTGAGATCAGGATTTTTCCACTTTAATCATGAAACACAATATTTTCATGCAGCATACACATGCATTCTAGCCAACTGTGTGCTTTAAGCTTCGATTCGGTTTTAAAGATTTCTAACCATGTGAATCCTAATTTAAATAATTCTTAAATACCTTTCCAATAAGAATATATTATTTAAACAAAAATTAAAAAAAAAAGTTTGAGTTGAGTTAGATCCTTTGGTGCAGGCTGAATCACAATAAGAAACTAAAATTCTAATAGGATTTTTTGGCCATGGTGACAAAATAATAAATAGACACCCAAATAAATAAATAAGTAAAAATAAAAATGTGTGAGTGAGAGAGAACATGTGCTGTAAATTGTCATTACATAAATAAATACATGTTTGTTTTTTCTATACTTCAGTACATATTCTTATGGAGCCTGCTGTCGAAAAGGTCAATGAAAATTATGGGCTGTGACATTTTTAATAGAATAAATTAATCATAACTGAGCACTTTGTTTCATGAAATGCAATCAGTAGGACTAACACGCACTCAGATAAAAAAAAAGAAATGAAATACTTTTCATCCCACAGCAAAATATAAGATATCAGAACTTTTACTGGCAGAGACATATGAGAAATAAACTGTTTATTTGCAACTACCTAAATAATTATCCTGGTTTTAAATTAACCACTGGGGATTTTTTATTATTTAAGAGAAAGTAGTATTGAACTCTATCATTGCTAAAAAGTGTAAAAGTCAAGATACACTTTAAATTTGAGCTCAGCACTGATTGTCAATCTCAACCTTCACAGAAACTCAAGGTTGAATACATCTTTTTATATGAACATTTATTGGGACAGTTTCGTCTCACTCTTAATGCTATAAAAACCTTAACACTTCAATTAAGATTTTCGACTAGATCTTCTAGCATGGCTTTAAGGATTATGTTTTGCTTGTGTTTTGCTTATTGAAACCCAATCATATTCATTTATTTGGCAACTAATAAAAGTTGTGGACATTTAGGATTCCATTAGTCTTAATTTAGTGTTTAACCCCACTCACAAACATTGAGTTCGAGAAAAATTCGAGTTCTTTTTCTCCAGCTATAAAACCAAACCATATCTTTTTGTACAATATACTTTGTGTACAGGAAAATTTTTATGCTAAGATACACCTATGTGGCTGTGCTGGTATAGCGTCTACAAATTTTTGGCTGTGTAATACATATAAAATACACAATAATAGCATTTTATCCATGTTATCTGATTAAATTAATTTTTGCTCAGTGTTTTTAAGCCCTTAACTGAAATTAATGCCATTTGTAATGGATAATAATACGAAAACCTAAAGCCATTATAGGATTTTGTAATTCTTTTTCTTTTTCAAATAAATCTTAAAACAGAAACAGTTTCATAGGAAGTTCATTTTATTTAATTATATGATTTATTAACTATAGATGTTATTTATTTTTCTAGTCAAATATTGATTCTTATGTAGGATTCGTTTATGGGGGGCGGGGTTGTTGCAAAATTACCCATATAAATAACTGCCAACATTAAATCTTTGGCCTTTTTCAGCGATAATGTGAATTGGAAAAAAATATACAGACCCAGACTGTTTGACACATACACACACACACACACACACACACACACACACACACACACACACACACATACTCAGCCTCATTTACACAATAAGTATTATTACAGATCATTTCTATTTATCCACTGGTTGAATAATCAATGCATTTTATTGACCACAAAAGGTTGCAGGAAACACAAAATGAAACAAAACCTTAACAGCTTTCTGCATGAATAAATTATCCAAAAATAATCACATTTAAATAAAACTCCTCTTCCACATCACACCAGGTGACAGTTTTGCATTTGGTACATGCATTGTTTTTGTTATGAATCACACTTAAATAAACAATACAAGTGTTATGAATGTTTGTTTAACTGACCCAAATGGCTTAGACTTGGCACTCAACAATAATTTGGCACAAAAATAAAGCATGTGATGTGTCAGATATCAAGCCCTATATAATACTGGTTACTGTACACTGTATAAAAAAAAGAAAAAGTGAAAAAAAGAGAGAGTCTCATAAATTCTGAAGCACAAACTGAGTAAATGTATTGCGTATGCAAATTAAACCAACTCATGACTAAGGCTCTTTGACAGTACAGATATATAATACACAAACTGTGGCTTTGGCCACCCAACATATTAACTGTCATTTATAATTAATGGCACCCCAAAACAAATAAAATGGTCTCTATTAATGAACGATCATCAGGAGAGATTATGAATAACTCATACTATATTATAATAACAACAAGGGTTTTAAAAATGTCTCCTGCCTCTTAAATGAATATCATATTAACAGTTCCAAGGGTTTATGCACCACAATTGAGTAATAAGATATGTGTGTGTGTGTGTGCCAGGTGTGTGCGTGTGTTTGTGTACAAAAATAGAGAAGACTATTCTATTTAAAACAGGGCCTAATACCAGTACATTAAACTTAAAAGTCAGCCAAGGTTCTCATTATTTTGTTTTCTTTTTACCTAAGTGATAAAATCAAATAGTGCTTTTTATAAATATTTTTGGACGTCTGCAACACATATTGTTCACCTATTTGAAAACATAGTTCAAATACATATTTATACTTTCTATACAAAAAAGGATGGTTTGATATAGAATAACTGTCACAGAATTGACTAGTCATTATATCTGTAGTTTTTCGAGAAATTTCCAGACGCATCCCATCTGTACATATTGGCACATATTGGCGTTATTGGCACAAAGTTCTGAAAAGTCTGTTCGCTCATGTCACAGAAAGCAGCCGATCAGGAAACCATTTCAGCATCTGTGGCGGTAATCCTCTTCCAATTTGTATGTATATAATTCAATAAGCATTTAACTATATTGTATCATTTCTAAATGAGCAGAAGTTCTTATGGAAAATAATCTGTTGTGGGTATCACAGAACAACTCTCATCTGAGATCAGTTTAGAAAAATAAACATCTTTGCTCCATGTCCAGGGAATCCACTGTTTAAAAAAACTCATTCATTTTCCTATCTCTCTCTGCAAAGCATGGGCTTTTGTTACATTTTCTTTATTTGAGAATTCAAGGTGTTCCAACAGGATTCTGTAATTTCAGGAAATTAGGAAAAGGTACAATTAGGACATAAAATTACAAGCATATTGCAGCACAGCTACTGTTTCATTAGATTCTATTACAGCTACTAATTACTAAAAACTAAAATGTTTCACAAATAGCATGTAATTACAGGATGCTTTTCGATCGCAAACCCCTCCTTCTAAAGCAAGCCTTCAGTTGTTGGCTTTATAATTATAGTTTACACTTAAGTAAAATAGTATATGTTATAACCTGTTGTTTTTTGACTTAAAAATGTACTCAGTGCTAAACCACAGCCTGCAAGAATACAATTTTAAAACAACAAAGAAATAGGGCATACCAGGGTCCAAATTAATGAAGCTGTAGATACCCACAGGTAAAAAAAAGGTTCTCAGCAGGAGATCTCGAACCATTTCTCAGACACGAAGGCCACAGGGATTAGCTGCCGTTCAGTTGGCGATGGTCTGGAATAAACACAGTTACCTATAAGTAAGCCTTTACATTACATATCCATTGCTGGCATACTTTCTTATCCAGAGTAACTCACATTTATCTAATTTTTTATTCAACTGAGCAATTAGCAGTGGCAGGTTGGATGGTTGGATGGCGAAGCTTCCACTTCTCTAAATGATCATTGTTAAATATTTCAAAAAGTATAATTTAATGACTAAGCACTGCACTCAGACCTTCAAACACAATATTTATCATAATATTTACAAAATCTTATGCTACCAGCTAAGCACAAACATTTAACTTTTAATATAATTACTGTGCATTATACATGTGTAGCATCATGGTGACATTCTTTCATTCATTAATTTATTCATCTTCTATACCAACTTAATATTATGTCTTTTTACCAGCTGAAATGAAATCGCTTTTTAAACAGGACATCCAGGTCATACAAGTGTAGAATGCTAAGAGTTGAGTAATGAGTAAAGAAAAAAAATTTAAAATTAATTTAGTTTGCATAAGTGAAGCAAAAATCTTTATGGTTTTCTTTAACTGTTCTTTCTGTTCCTACCAATACAGTTACATAGGTTTCTGGTCAGCTGAGCATCACAAACACGTGCGATTTCAAACATCTCATTCAAGATTATTTTTTACCATTTTGCTATTTGATTAAGCTCCACTCTTCTAGTAAGACTTTTATCTACAATCTATTAACTCAGTAGAAATCCTATTATTCAATGCCTGTTTGTGTGTTTGGTATTCAACTCAAATATATGCTGGAGGATAACATTATAGAGAAAACACCACAGAGTCTCAATACATTTAAAAAACTATAGGTCTACACCAATAAAAAACATTAGTATATTTAAGGCATGATTCTAGAAACTGTGTTGTTGAACTAGATCATACAATATAATTTATGCAATGTATGTGATTTAGTGTCAAGCTAAAAATAATATTTAAAAGACGATGATAAAACATTTATGACTAGAAATTAGATTTTTTTAATGCAGACACAACCCTAACCCATAACCCATAATCTTTCCCTTAACCCCTAATCTAATCTAAACTGAAAACAGTGATGAATGGATGAATTCATTCATTTATTCATTCATTTGTTGATCTTTTTTACTCGCTTATTCCCGAATCCGGTGTCACGGGGGTCTGCTGGAGCATATCCCAGCGCACATAGGGCGAGAGGCAG
>JAOTQW010000024.1:4999807-5015248 GCA_026260075.1 Sisor rabdophorus
ATTAAAATATAAACTCTGCAACATGGATTCGCTTCCGTCTGGTTCGTTACAGTAAAGGAGATCAAACAGATATAGGTGGAGTCAAGGTTATGGATGGATATCACTTGAAGCCAATAAAGTTACTGCAGGATAGGAACGATAGGATGAAGAGATTTTTTTGTAATAATGCAGGCAGATAAATTTTGAACCAGTTGAAGCCTATAAAGGGATTTGTGATGGAGAGCCAGAATCAATAAGGGAGGACACACAGGGCTGTGAACAAGGATAGAGGTGGAATGGGCAGTAAGGGAAGGATGGAGACAATTAATATTGCGCAAATGGAAATAAGCAGACTGGGTAATATATTGATATGAGATTTGGAACGATAATGAGCTATTGAGGATGATGCTCAGATTCTTAACCTAGGGGGAGGCAATGACTTAGGATCATTTAGAAAAATGATCTTACTTCTTCCTCAGAGGTAAGCAGGTGATCACATGGCCCCTGTTCAACACAGATTCTACTTTTTTTTACATACAGGAGCAGACAAAGACAGAAAAATGTCATCATTGGTTTCATTTTTTTGCCTGACACCATGACTGCTTCGTGAAATGGTAACTGTAGCAGCTGTTCATTCAAAACACTGATGGCTTCCAGTCTGCCTGTCAACATTTTGCTCTCTCTCTCGCTCTCTCTCTCTCTCTCTCTAGTTCTTTTCCTTTTAGGAGGAATTTTTCGTCTGGCAGCCAGTGGGAGGTGATGGAGACAAGATTGACTTAATGATAATATGATGAACAAATGTTTTCAGACCTTTATACTAACAGCAAAGGTTTAGGATCCTTGGCCTGTATGAATAGCTAAGGCCTGCCCATGAGGTAGTATGACTGATGGGTAATGACATTTCGCTTTGGGCCACAGGCTTCACTGCCTTGAACATCTTTTAAACAGTCTGTAAACATTGCATACTTTTAATAATCCACAATTTAATCCATCTTAATTAAACTTACTTCTCTGATCAGACGAACCTTTAAATAATGCAAAACACACATCTATCCATTACACTTAAACAAATCTGAGTAGTATTTTAAAACTCAGCATCAGACATACAGCTCCGTAAGCATGAAGTCTAAACCTGAGATCACTAATAAGGTTGCAATTAGCAGAAGCATGTTTTAACCTCAGCATTTTTAAGATCACATAACCTTTTAAGAATGGCCTTATCTATTTACTTCACCTGGCACATTTTAGTTCCCCATTGCATAGGCTTTATAAGTTTTGTTCGGTCACCTTCTAAACACATATTAGCTTCGACAAGTTTATTACCTCAACTGTTTTATTAAAGAAGGACCGCAGTGGTTACGGTGTTAAATAGCTAATTGGAAGATCGAAACTTCTGGAACTACCAAATTACCACTGCTGGGTTCCTGAGCAAGGCAGTTTTGGATAAGGGGCATTTGCCGAATGCTGTAAATGATCAGTTAAAAAAAAGGCTTAGTCTCCTGCTTACACACTAGGGAAAGTTAAGCAAGAATTATAGTCTTTCTTTCCCTTATACACCTGCATACAAACATCAAACAGCTTAGAGGTAGCAAGTGAGAGAAGCGTAGACAGACAACAAGGGTGGTAGGAAGAAAAAGAGACCCATGCCATGGCAGCTTAACTAACACAATTTTTTTAAATAGAGAAGCATAAGAAAAAGAGCAGGATTCAAATTACAAAGCATGCCATAGGCATTACTATGGCAACCGTGCCATGCTCTTTTTACCACATAATTTATACCACATCATGTCAGAACAGGCAATTACACAGTCACCTTTTTTCATATATATATCATGAAAAAATGTAATAAGTGGTAAGGTAAAAAAGCAAGAGTAAAAAATGATATGTTTAAATAGCTAGCTGACCTGAAATAATCAGGATTTGTGAGCCCAGAGTTGATGCTGCTCAAGCATCTGAACTAAATGGCGTAGAGCTGCTTAAATATCAACACATTAGAGAGGAGCTTTAGAGCACTGGCTCCATTTTCCATCCGACTGCTCAGCACCACGTTAAAGACACAGCATAGATTAAAGCACCAAATCTCACATTGCACTACCTATTCTACAGTGAGTGCATGTGAAACAGAGAAAAGAGAAAGAGAGTAGGAAACAGAGCAAAGGCGAGAGAAAGGGTAGGGTAAGAAAAAGAAACAAAATTATTAATGATAAAAAAAATGAAAAGAACTAAAGATAAGCAGGGCAGAATGAAGGTTAATGCATATCTTGCTAATAAAATGTGATAATAGTGTAGGACAATGTCGCACTATGTATTTGTCTCTATAACATGGACTGACAATAAACTTCAGGAATATGTCATTAAGCAATTACATTAAAATATATACTGGTATAGGAATTTTTGTTACGGATAGAATTTGACTAGTCGGCATCTGAACTGCTCAATTATTATGTGAATTGCCTACAAAAAGTAAAAATTCTTTAACTTTTCACTATAAAATATTTATTGTGGTTTGGTAGGCATTTTTTACCAACATACACTTAATTCATAAAAAAGGCACCACATGCTGACTATCTGCAACATTTCCTCATCTGTTGACTACTCTACAGTATTAACTGTGAGGAAACAGTAGTTTGCCAATGAACAACCTGACAACTAAGTACAGAAAAGTAAGAAGAATTGTACATAGAAGACCTGCATATCCAGTAGTAAAAATCTATGTCTCTAGCAGATGTCTATTTGCTTTTTCTAGTTCTGTATGTAGAGAGTAAGTGCCCTGAAATCCCTGGGAGAACTAAGCTACAAGGGAAAATAAGTCATTTTTCATTAATTTCATTATTTAGAACAATAAATAACCATTTGCTAAACAATTATGCCAGATTTAAACCAGATTTATTGTAAATGGGCAACACACCCCCAAAGACACGCTGCCTTATGCACTGTGCATGGTCTGTGTGGGATACAGAACAGCTGCTCAATATATAAAAGCCTTTTTTTTTCATTTATACAAAAAGGAGGATAAAAAATATGTTTTCAGTGATACTGAGGTTAAGGTATTAAACAATAAACTTACAATTATTGTGTATTCTTTAATAATAGCATGGCAGTGTCATTGATCTTTATAAAACCACATGGGTTGCCATGGTTCTGCCCATTAGATCTTTATATTTTAGATATACTATACACTATAATGTTCCATAGTTCTTTCACTAATGTAAAATATTCTCCATACAAGAGTTTAGCCAATAAATCAATATGAGCTTTTGTAAATTGGTATTGACAAATATGCCACTGATATGCCACATATATTAACCTATTTTACAAAACAATTACGTAAATGTGTCCATCACTGGTGACTACCCATTTGTTTTGCGAAAGTAAGAAAGTCACTTGTTGAGAGGGAGCAGACAGAAAGTTAGGTCTTTACAGAAAATTTCTGTAAAAAGTCTCCCTTTTTTAAATAATTTTAGTATAGCCTTAAACCCATACCCTAAATTTGTCTCTTCACATATGCTCAGGACTTTGGTCGCATCACATTTCGATTAGCTAACACTAACTGACCTTGCTATGTTATAATTCAGCCAAATCACCTATATCCATTAAAGCTGGCATTCAGTATTAGTCGAGGAATAAGGTATAAAATCAAGCTGAAAGGCAGAGTGGGGAATGTATGACGAGGATTTCACAGGATTGTCATTTATTTTGTATTTATCACCCTCGGCATTAACTGACTACATTTAGTGCTACAGTCTGTTTTGACTTTTTCACAGCACTTGGATTTATTTTCCCTCCAGCTGACACACAGACACTGCTGCTGCCTGGCACTCTTTATGTTTTGTCACTGGGATTGGGCAACTTTCCTAAAGCAATACAGACTTAGTGCCAGTAAAGGGCTGAAAACAAAATGGTAAGAATGCTCCAATCTGTTGTGGATTTTCTAAGTCTCTGCTTTAAGAAAAACAGAGAGAGAAATTCTTGTTCCATGAGCAGTCATGTGTCATTAACACAGTTTGCGAGCTTTACTGCTACATCACTGTGGATTGCACTTGGTAATCTGAACAAACAAGATATGCACATAGGGTGGCACAGTGGCAGTGATTGGCAGTTCGCCGCACAGCAAAGCCTCACAGAGGTTGATTCAATTTCTGGGTAAGGGGGCTTTCTGTGCAGAGCTTGTATGTTCTCTATGCAGAGTTTGTATAATTGTATAATGGTTTATCACTAAACCAGAATATCCTAATCACCTAGTTTTTATATTATTATTAGTGGTGGTTCATTATATAATAGTCAATGACATTTTGAAAGAGACCACTATCCAGAGCAACTTACATTATTCTGCTATACAACTGAGAAATTGGGGCTGGGAATTAATCCCCGGTCTTCAAGTAGTAGTTTAGCACCTTAACCACTTACATTTAAAGCATTTGGCAGATGCCCCTATCCAGAGCAACTTACAACTGAGCAATTGGGGGCTAAGTGCCTTGCTCAGGATCCCACAGTGGTGGCTTGGTGGTGCTGGAAAATCAACACTGGTCTTTCTGGTATCAGTCGAACACCCTAACCACTAGGCCTCCCCTAATTTGCATTAGAGTGCCATATTATGTTAGTCGTCCATATGTGAACATGTAATGCAGCATGTAACTGCATTAGCTATAATATACATATGCATGTCATATGTGGTCTAGAGTTGCTTACTGAAGGCCGTGACTGAAAGCTCAATGGTACCCCAATGGTTATTTTCATATTTATTCTTTGGTTGTTGGCCATAACTATACTTAAACTGTGCAATATCACTGTTTATCTGAAAGCAATTAAACAAGACAGCAAAGATAATGAAGCCACCAAAAAAATGGCTACACTCAAAACTTTATTCTAACTTTAGTAATATCCACAAAAATAGTTGTTCAAAACATAATTAAAAAGGATTTGAGGTACTGATGGCTGGGAATTTGATCCAGATAGGATCAAAGGCTCTAGAAATCTTTAAGAGTGAATGAATGTTGCATTTGTAGCTTAAATTATATAGTGTTTTTTTAGAGACAATTGAAAGACATTATAAATGCAGTAGTGTACTTAATGCAGACAAAAGTAACCAGTTTTTGAAAGTCAATTACATCTTAAAATAACCGTATTCTACTGAAGTAAAAGTAAGCAAGTTTCTAATACACACAAAGTTTATATTATGTTTGCATAGCATAATATATTATTGTGGCATTCAGTATAGTACTGCAGATTTTGTGAAAAATAAAAATATATACCTCCTTGTTACCATCCTGTAAAACTTGCTTTCTACAACAAAATGCAGCATCAAGTGTTTAATCAATTCCACAGCTTATTTTATGTAGGTTTTTTTAACTATATGGTAATATTCCCTCTTCTATTAACGATAAGCATTCTGGATAGCTGATAATTGCAACTCAGTTCTTTATAAATGCTCCTGCTATTGTTTGAATTTGTTGATGCCACCAGTTTTAGCATTTGCTTTACATTTACAGTTAAGGTTTTATTGCAATCACAATTATCTATAGCAACAAAGCAAACAGAGCCAAGGCATCCAAAGACAAAATATGCAGTGCAACCAGGACTTTTAACCTCATTTTCAGGTTAAGACTTTTAGATTAAATCTTAAAAAGGTGAAACACTTTTGTGCATCTTTAAAAATCCTAGAATCAGGTAAGCTTAAGTTTGTTTTAAAAACAGGGAAAGGCCAGATATGGGGTGGGAAGGACAATCTCTGCTTCTATGAAGTAACTGTTTTGTGTAGATTGAGTGGTGCTCCTACGTGTCCATAGGGGTTTGGACCTTTACACATAGTAGCATCATGGTCAAACAAAGTGATAATATAGTTTTTAGTTGTTTTAGTTTTGGGTTTTTTTTCCACTATAACTCAATTGTCATTATTTAATTTTGTGTTGATGTTCTATAAAAAGCTGCCTTTTAACAACAAGTATAAATAACAGCTCTACCCTTTCACTACAGTTTAAAGCTTTAATGTGAGATGTGAGGTCTGGGGTGCAGTCTGGTGTTCAATGGTGTTAAGATCAGTACTTTGTGCAAACACTTATTTTTTTACTTTAATAATAACACACCATGTGATAATAGAGATCAAGGGCTTTGTGCTTAGGGTCATTCTCATGCTTAACATTAAAGACATGTATTTCAGTGATGTAAAGAGATGCAGTTCTTGTTTATTTATCCAAATACAGATAGAGAGAAAAGTCCAAATATTAATTCTTTCATTTTTTTGTACCCACTTATTTTCTTATTCTTTTCTATTACAGCGCACATAGGGCGACAGGCAGGGTTAAACCCTGGACAGGTCCCCAGTCCACACATAAACAACCACACACTCACACTCTCCTCTATGTGCAACGTAGAATCACTAATTAAAATAATGTACATGATTTTGGACTGTGGGAGGAAACCCAGACCCACGCAAGGACGGGGAGAACATGCAAACTCTGCACAGAAAGACGTCTTGCCTGGGAATCGCACCTAGGACCTTCTTGCTGTTAGGTGACCATGCTAACCACTATTCCACTGTGCTGCCCTAGTCTAATTATTATCATCACAATAAAATAAATTTAAAAATGTGTGATTCATTATAAAAAAGGCTAAAAATGAAAAAAGACATTGTTACATTGTCAGAACAAAGCAATAAATTACAGACAATCTACAATTTATAATAGTCATAGAAGCACATGAAAAGCTGTCTTTTTGAAATAAGTCTCATTTATTTATTATTGGAACCTTGAAATTTAAGTGTTTTACACTGGTAACCGTTTCTTTGGTGAGTTCATTTTATTTGGGGAAGTGGCAGCGCAGAGAGTTAAGGTGTTAGACTTGTTGGGCTTTGATCAGTACCCTTAACCCCCCAATTTTTTTATGCTCAGTTGCATAAAAGAGATAAAAGTCACTTTGAATAAGGATGTCCGTTTATTGCAGAAAACGTAAATGTATTACAAACCTTCTCCATTCTCATTGGATAATTCTGAAGTCTTTTATCTGCGAAGACTCTGAACTCTTACACCGACATAGAAAAGAGACAGTCTGCCATTCTTATCCAGGTTATTGTCATACACAGCAGTTCATTATCCTCTTCAATAATATAACTCATGTATAACTGAGTTAGAAATTAGTGATAGTGCAGCTAACCTCAACGTGTCAACTATTGTTCATGCTTTCTGACTTACATCCTAATCATTACATGACACAGTGTAACAAGCAGCTATTTAACAGACGTCCACGCACTCTTTATGTAGGTCCTGTTTTTTTTATATGCTTTATTTAACCAGTCTAGTTTTATTTTTTCTTAATCAATGCTCAGTATGTATTAATTATCATGTTTAATCATGTATAAATTAGATGTGCCTATGCTTTAAAAATATCAGCATTACTATTAAATTGTTGAATACACCTAAAATAAGCAATATTGTTAACTGCAAATAAATCTGTGGCAAGACAATTAGGGAAATGTTTTCCCCTTTTAACTTCTTATGTAAAGCCTACAGTTAGAATCGGTTTAAAGATGAGGTTTAGGTTAATAAGAGATTTTAAAATCTAAAATTAAAAGTCCATCCATCTTCTACCGCTTATCCAGAACCGTGTCACGGTGGCAGCATCTAAGCAGGAAAGCCCAGACATCCCTCTCCCCAGACAGTTCTTTGCATCCCTCTTCAGCTCCTGCCAGCTGAGAGACATAGTCCCTCCAGTGTGTCCTAGGTCTTCTCCGGGGCCTCCTCCCAATGGGAAATGTCCAGAGAACCTTACCAGAGAGGCATTCAGGAGGCAATCGGTACAGATGCCCAAGCCAATTCTACCAAGCTGTGCCTAGAAATCCTGTCCAGGATAAAGGGCAACCCTGCCTTAGTCCAACATGCATCAGAAATGCAAACCAAGCTCCAAAAAAGTCCCAAAACATGTACATTAGGTTGTTTGGTGAATCTAAATTGCCCATGGTAGTGATTGTGAGTGCGTGTGGTTGTTCGTCTATTTATAGCCCTGAAAGAGACTGGCGATCTGCCCAAAGAGTACCTATGTACCCTATGCAAGTACCTTGCCCTATGTGTGCTGGAATAGGATCCAGCAGACCCCTGTGAGCCCAATTCTGGAATAAGAGGGAATGGAAGTTGAATGACTAAATGAATTAATGACAATGTTTAAGTACTTCCACTATCATATCTACATAATTGAATGAATAAAACTAAACAATATGTCCAGGATTATATAAGCCTACAGAAAGCGTTAACGGTCAATTTCACTTACATTACCACATAGGCAGAAAGTGTAAGAAGGACAGCAAGCCAGAAAGGCCATCAGGTTAAGTTGAGCAGCAGTATGATAGATAAATCTGAGGCTTTGTAGAAGCAGTATCGATCGAAGAAAATCTCTAACATGAATCCAGTATATGTAGACTCCCTAAACCTTATTAAAGAGTTCATACAGGAAGGGTGAGGCAAACCCTCAGTCACAATGACTCATCCACACCATTGTTTGCTAATGCACTCAGGACGATGTTCCTGCGTCTTTATATTATTGCTCTCTGAGCAGGCATGCTCAGAGAACAAGAACAACACTGATAGATAAATGTAAGAACAAAAAGTACAGGGACACACCATTCGAGTAAAATTATAAAAAACTACTCTCTTTCGGATTTAATATGTTTTATAAAGGGCCCTGCGAAGGACTGGCGACCTGTCCAGAGTGTACCCCTGCCTTTCGCCTTATGTGCACTGGGATAGGCTTCAGCAGACCTCCTTGACCCTGAGTTCTGGAATAAGCGGGTATAGAAGATGAATAAATGAATGAATGAATGAATGAATGTTTTATAACGGTAAAAAACAGTCATACTGGACTTACATAAAAATCCCAACCTTGAAAGATTTTTAAGCTACATTTCTCAAAAAAACCCAACAATTTTAAGGTCATTAAAGAATGAATAGTAAATATTGAAAGTAAGTTTAGTAAATAAGAGCTCAGATGCAAACTTCAAATTCATATTATTAATGTAAAATGTAAAAAGAAATACCCATGGCTGGGTTGCCAAAACAAAATGCAGGTAGCCCAGAAATTTACCTCATAACAAAACATTTATCGAACTTTAAATGTTCTACCAAAACATACAATAAATAAGTAAATAGTAAAACTAAGCAGGTTAACATCCAATTAATGATAACCGGTTAATATTTTCTTTTCCCACTGAAGCCTTGGATTCCTGTTCTTGCTTGAATTATGGCTTGCTAAAACTTCCTATTTGGGGGAAGTGGTAGTGCTGTGGTTAAAGTGTTAGACTGCTAATTGATAGATTGGGTTTCAATTCCCAACACCACTATTTACCACTGTTAGCCCTTAAGCTCTAATTGCTTAATTGTAGAAAGATAAGGGCAAGGATAATGGTGTCTAACAACTGCTATAAATGTAATGCAATGTTTTTGCAAACTAAATGCTGAAAAGATTTCTTCATTCATTCATCTTCTGACCCACTTATTTCCTTATTTGGATCACAGGGGTGTGCTGGAGCCTATCGAAGCGCACAAAGGGCGAGAGGCAGGGGGACACCCTGGATGGGTCACCAGTCTATTCCAGGGCCAGAAATAAATGAATAACCACACACTCTCACACTCACTGCTATGAGCAATTAAGACTCACTAATCAACCTAATGTACAAGTTTTTGGACCGTGAGCGCAGGAAGAACGGAATTCCGCACAGAACGACACGGGAAACGACCTTCTTGCTAAGAGGCAACAGCCGTGTCGCATAATAAAATATCTACTGATAAATTAAGTAAATATTAACGGTTCATTTTTATATGCCCCAGGACTACATTACATGCAAGTGGGTACAATCTATTACAAACCTTAAATTATATCCTTGGAGTCATTTAGTTAATTTGGTTTAAACTGCCTTGACGTATGACAACTTAAAAAATGCTAACCTAAGCCTCATAACACTGAAAGCGTACATCTCAAGCATTCAAAGCGACGCCAGCAAAATAAATGAATGGGTACTGACCAAACAAGCAGAACCAACATTACTACAGTAAATCATGTGTCATTTACCGGTGTAAAAACAGTCACTAACACTACTATGGGAAGGGATGGCCTAGTGGTTAAGGTGTTGGACTGATACCAGAAAGACCAGGGTTTCGATTCCCAGCACCACCATTTATTCATTCAT
This sequence comes from Sisor rabdophorus, assembly GCA_026260075.1. Classification (NCBI taxonomy): domain Eukaryota; kingdom Metazoa; phylum Chordata; class Actinopteri; order Siluriformes; family Sisoridae; genus Sisor; species Sisor rabdophorus. Next base: position 5,009,958 of record JAOTQW010000024.1, read on the forward strand.
CCATTTGTTTATTCATTCATTTATTCATTCTTTTTCTTTACCTGCTTATTCCATAATTCGGGGTCACATGAGTCACACAACAGGTCGCCATTCCATCACACACACACACACTCTCCCTCCAGTTTTTGGTTTCTGTAAACCTACGCAAGCTCTGAAGAAGTAAACTTGAAGTAAAGACCCTTGTGCGGTAAAACCTGGCCCTTCCTGCTGTGAGGCAACAGTTCTAACCACTATCAAGGCAATGTCATATGTAATTCCGCAAATTAAAAGAATAGTAAATTGGTTTTTCTTCCAAGGTGGACTCAGCATCAATAATTTTCTTTAAATATTCAAAGAAATTCCCTATAATCTACCTGCAAATTAAGATTTAAAGGATTATAATTCATTATCTGATATGTCCTTTGCCACACGTTCAGCCCTATGAAATCTCTTGAAGATGGTTATGCAACCATTATTACTGGAGAAAAACACAAATTTGTTCAACACAAACTCCAACTTTATTTCATAAGTGTTTATTTGTCATTTGTAATTTGTCATCTAAACCCTCTGCTAAATGGATCAATTACAGTCAATTCTTAAATCTACTGTTATAATAAATTGTTATGTTTCTAGTCGGTATGTTTTTGTCATATAACAGCATCTTTAAAAAGACAAAACTGAATGCTGGTATATTAGGTATATTTGGTATATTAGGAAGAACCCCCCCCCTTATAGCATGGATTATTCTATTCTATTGTATTGATTCTTTTATTAATTCATTCATCTTTTATAAATACCCTGTTTTCCTGTATTCTGACTTGCACTAAAGAGGAAGCGGTTGTCTTTGTTGTAGGACGTAACACTATCAATTACTTATAAGGACCTAGATTTGGACCTGATGTAAAAATGTTTTTTACAATGTACATCCTGTTTTATTTGTGGCAAAGTAAGAAGCACACGGACTTCAGACATTGATAATACGAAAGCTGCTCTTCCTTATGTTATGCCATAATGAACCAACGTCTTTATTTAACCATGTAACTTTTAGTAAAACACCTTAAATAAATTTAAATGGTTGAAATTATTTCCTAGGTGAATGTAGGCAGGCAATCTCTCCTGCACACTTGCTGCTTATATTACGAGCCAGTAATAACTCACTGATCAGAGCTATAACAGCAGGGTTCTCACCAGGCTGCTGTATCAAAGCCCATTTCACCTGAAGTTCTTTTGTTAAACGGTGTTTGTTAAAAATACAGAATTTTCTTTCACCTCTTTATTGATATTGGGATATTTATCTGTTAAGTAATAATTATCTGGCTATGGAGAGCCTACAAGTAAGACATAATATATTTTCCTAATAAAAAAACAAGTGAACCTATAATAAAGTATACAATCCTGTCATATAATAAATAATTGAAATGTCATTATCAATCAACCTAATATACTTTTTTTCGAACTGTGGGAGGAAACCAGAGTACCCAGTGGAAACCCACACAAGCCTGGAAATCAAACCCTATTTGCTGTGAGGTGACAGTTCTAAACACTACACCACTGTGCCGTGCTGTCATATAAATATCAAAGCATGAAACACAATTCTTGCTTTGCATAGTCATATTAGAGAAAACATAATGACCACAACCAGTCAATGTCCTCAAAAAAAAGTCTTTACTGTATCTGACATCTCACACTGCTCTTATAGACGAGGACGTGATCTTACTGACAAACCAGTTTCTTCGTCAGACAGCACTCATGAAATGACTTTCATCATTTTAATTTGGATATTTAACCATTTAAGGACAAATGTCATTTAATGGATGGCATTTTAAGTGTGAACTGTCAGGACAGGTTACCTCCTAATAAACATTTACAAGCTTCACACTCCTCTTGCTAATATCAATTAAAAATTTTCAGTCATCACCTGAACTCATATATGACAGAAAGAGAGAGAGAGAGAGAGAGAGAGAGAGGGAGGGAGAGAAAGAGAGTGTTTGTGTGTGTGTTTTCACATTTAGATCAGTTGATTGTGTGCCTGTGTTTAAATGACAGCTTTGTGAGGCTTTGTTACATGACAGGTGCTTACAGACAGGAATAAAGCATGAGTGATATTAACACTCAAAAAATATTTCTTCTACCTCAGATAAAACAACAAAAAAGCACAAACATTATTTCTGACTGACCAGCACACCATTAGCCACAGGATAATCAAGCAGCTAAAAATATTTTATCATACACCTTGGATAAACCAAGTTGGTGGAATTAAATAGATTTTTTTATGGTGTTACTTTTCCATTACCATGACACTCTCTCTCTATCTCTTTTTGTATCTCTCACGCTCTCACTCTCTCTCCCTCTTTCTCTCTTTTGCTCTATCGATCTCTTGTTCTTTTGCTGTATCTTTCGGTCTCTCCTGTTATATTTCTCAGTATCTCTCTCCCTCTTGCTCTCTTCCTATTTCTCCCTATATCTTTTGCTATATCTATCTCTCTCCTCCTGTATCCCTCACTCTTTCTTGCTGTAATTCTCTCTCTTGCTGTATCTCTTCCTCTCTCTTTCTCTCTCGCTCCCTATCTCTTATGCACAGTCTCTCGCTCTTTTTATATTTCTGTCCTTCATGCTCTCTCTCTCTCTCTCTCTCTCTCTCTCTCTCTCTATCTCTATGTTTCTATCTCACTCTCTATGTATTTCTTGCTTTCACTTTCCCTCTCTGTATTTCTCACTCTCTCTTTCTCAATCACTCTGTATTTCTCTAGATGAAAATTAAACCTAAATCATGCTAACAGCTGAGAGTTGATTAATTTGTAATTTTATTAGGTTTAACTCTCTTTCACTCAAGTCTTTCCAGTTGGCGGCTCACATTAAGCCTTATAATTAAAATGTAATTTTCAAAGCTCTGACTTTTGACGAACCAAGAAGATCACGTAATCATTTTAAAAAGACGGTACGGGGCAAAGAGTTAATTGCGTTGTGTGTGGGTGGGTGTGTGGCAGGTAGCCGACCTAATTGCCTGCTCCGGTGTGCAACGCGCGCTGTGTGGTTGTGTGGCGACCCCCAGCGAGCACGAACGAGAAAGACTGCTTAGTAAATGCATTGTGTTCTTAAGTCTGCTGAAAAATAACGGTATTAGAAGCAAACACTAACCGTTAGAATTTGTGATTAATTAACTCAACCAGTAGGAACAGATGATGTAAGCAAACTAGGACGGCGGACTTGATCTAAAATGTTGTGTAACTGTTTCTATAGCTTTTTTCTTCTTGTTCTGTCATTCAAAACAGCATGAGAGTTATGTTTCTGTGCTCTGCAAAGCATGTGTGTGTGTGTGTGTGTGTGTGTGTGTGTTACCTGCGTTCTCTACACCACTTTATCCACATAATTCATGAGACCGATCCAGAATAAGCTCCCATTGACGATGGACTACTTAAATTTCGATGTAAGAGCCTGTGACACCTTCAAGTTAGGAATCTCCGTCCAGATGTCATTAAGGCTAACATCGTCAGCCAACCAGCATCAGCTAGCTCCAGATGTCGCGGGAAGCGAAGTGGAAAAAACCTCGCTTTTAATTTTGTCGCTCCTTATTTTTCTTTAGCTGAGGATGCGCGTCAGCGACGCATGCTCGCGCCCACGACGATGTTCAAAAGCTGTCTTCTTCTTCTGCCCTAAGTTTATAAAACATGGCTGTGTACTCCAGTGTTAAGGAAAAGTCAGAAAGCAGTAAAAGCGTCATGATGGATGCAGAGTGAAAACGCCAAGTACCGCGCATAACGCCAGCACGCTTTATTATGACCGCGCACTCGTCTGTCATTAACCGAAAGCTTAAGACCAACCGTGAAGAAAAAGAAAACCCGTCCGAAGAGTCCGATCGGGTCGTAACGTCAGCTGAGGCACATAGTAGTCGACGAAGTTTAGCGATGTTTACGAAGGTGTGATGTGACGCGGTTGAAAAAAGCGACTGGCTGTGTGAGATGAGCGCCACTTCAGGCGCGCTGAGGGGAAAACAGAACGCTTAGAAGTGCGCGCAATTGCGCAGTGGTAACAGCCTGAGCGCGCTCTATCAGCTTTCGCTCTCTCTCTTTCTCTCTCTCTCTTTCTCTCTCTCTCTCTCTCCCTCTCTCTCTCTCTCTTTCTCTCTCTCCCCCCTCTTTCGTCTCGCCTCCCCCGTACAACTGACAGCCAAATCAGAGTTGATTCGACTCTTGTTCACACCCATGTGACGTCATTTTAAAATACGATATTGTAGGTGTCGATGAAAAACCGAACTGAAGACGTTTTGACAAAAAAACGACGCACATCAAGTTTTACCACAAATAGTGGCCAGAGTTGCCCCCATTAAAAAAAAACAACTAAAAACCTCTTTCATAGTTACATTTTGGCTTTCTATTTATTTTAAGTATCAACCATACATCAAATACTTGAGGCGCAGCTGTTGTGCTGATATTCAGAAATTTAAGCATCCATTATTTCCCTGCCTACATAAATTTTTCCCTGTCGCCCTCTCATCACCTCCACCATCTCTTCTGGTTTCCTCCAACCTGCTTATAACAGGATAGTAGGTGGATAAGGTAAAACGGATGGCTTCCTGTTTGCATGCGAGTTTGTAGCATTGCTATGGTAGGATCTGTATTCACTCTGACCATAAACCTTATCAGTATTATGCAAGTCTAAACAAAAAGAGCAGTTTTAATCTTCAGAAAATCTGTTTACCACAAAAAATATAATTATAAAAAAGGTTTTCTTCTGTAATGTAGTGTTCTTTTATCTGTCTTTTGGCTGTTCCTTTCAGGAGTCACTGCAGTGAATCACTTCCCTCCACCTCACCCTATCCTGTGTGTCCCAATAGTAAAAATAAGAAATAAACTGTATAGGTTTGTACGTTATAACAGTAAGAAATCACTACTTTTAGGACACAAACCTTTCAAACTCTTTCCTTGGTGTCCTCTTTGTGTACTCGTCAGCTAGTATTGGATAAAAAGGTGTATGTCTATTTTACCAAAATGCAAATGTATCCACCAACTTGCATGCAGCAACAGCAATCAGTGTATGTCATGAGTCATATGATGGGGTTTGGATGCGAATCCAGTTTATTTTAAAATATCTAGACAATTTATCTAGATATTTTAATTTATTTAGATAAGTTTATTTAGAGGTCGCGCGGTGGCGCAATGGTTAGCACGGTTGCCGCACAACAAGAAGTCCTGGGTTTCTGTGCAGAGTTTGCATGTTCTTCTTGCGCTTGCGTGGGTTTCTTCCGGGTACTCCGGTTTGTGCATTAGGTTGATTGGTGACTCTTAATTGCCCATAGGAGTGAATGGGAGTGC
>JAOTQW010000024.1:5026656-5037449 GCA_026260075.1 Sisor rabdophorus
ATATATATATATATACATTTTCAATGTAATTATTTGGTTAGTTCATTTTGCTTGATTTAAAAATCCATTTTACCTGAATATTAAGCTCACATTAAAACGGAATGCCATCTAACAGATAAGATATCAGCTTCAATTTATTGCTTATCAATTCATACTAAGTTACTAAGATATGGTTTTTAATGAATATTAGATAATGGAGACTTACCTTGCAAGATGGGCATTGTCCGAAAAGTAAAGATAAACTACTTCATTTATTAACCACACAGGTGGTAAGAAATGTAGGTTCATGGAGGAAAGTCCAAAAAAAACAACCCCAGCATATACCAAGATTTAAATCAATGTTTTATATCTTACTGATCACTTTAGCTTTCCAGTAATATTAATTTGCCCTATGAAGAAGTAAACATTTTAGTAATATATTCATTCATTCATTCATTTATTTATCTTCTAACCCACTTATTCCCTAGCTCGGGGCCACAGGGGTCTGCTGGCACCTATGCCAGTGCACATAGGGTGAGAGACAGGGTACACCATGTACAGGTTGCCACACATAGACGAACAAGGACACACACTCACACCTACTCCTATGGCCAATTTAGTGTCACCAATCAATTTAATGTACATGTTTTTGGACTGTGGGAGAAAAACCAGAGTACCTAGAGGAAACCCACACAAGCGCAGGGAAGAACATGCAAACTTTGCACAGAAAGACCCAGGAATCAAACCCACGACCTTCTTGTTGAGTGGTGACCGTGCTAACCACTGCGCCGCCTTTAGTAAAAATACATACTTTATTGGAACCATCATTTTTCTAATTTGGTTTAACACTTTATACTTGAACAATAATTTAACCTGCCTTCAAGCATCAGTATTGATTCCTGGCTAAAATATTGTTAAAGGTTACATTACAAAAAATATGAGTAATCAATTTTTACCCATTGAACTGAAATCTATTTATTGTTCCTCTGCTTTACACAGGATTTTAGACTCTTTATGTCAAAGTTGTTGGAGGGACTTGGTTTAAGGCCCAATTAGTTTTAAAACAAATGACCCATGAGAATATAAGTCCCACTATAAGCGAAATGTGTGCAAGTGAGCAGAGTAAAAATGTTATTGACATGTTAATTGACAAGCAAAACATGACCATGAAGGATCATCTGCAAATAAGACAAAATGTTTTTATAATCAGTGCAATTTTATAGTCAGATTTGCGGTTATGTTATCAATAGCCCATCCAGTTAGCTACCATATTAATTGAAATTACTTTTCATACCAATTAGCATCTAATTATAATTGGTAATATATTTTGTCCAAAAAAAATTTGTTTTAAAATTTAAATTTTGTAGACACCAAACAGCTTACCCAGATAGAACCCAAGTCTTTATGTTCTTCCTTAGCAGTAGTGTGGGTTAACCTTAGGTCTTCCAATAAACAACTCAGCACCTTAACCATTTGAGTCCCTACTGCCTCTACTGCTAGTAATATGCATGCTAATTAGAAACCAATCAATAGTGCGAATGGTCCATAAAGTAAAGTTTTAATTAACAAATGTCTCTAGTTTTTACCTGTTGGCAGCATGCTAGTTCAGCTAGCAGTATCTCAGCTTGGTTTGGAATTGATAGTAAGGTCATTGGTCTTGAAGCTTTATGTGTTTCTGGGTACAATACTCAAAAATGGTCGTCTGACCAAGGCACTTGTTCTTATTTGTTCTTATTAGGATCAGGTCACACAGCAGCATGTTGGTGTGTTGGCTGCTTCTGTTTTGTGTGTTTACACACCTGTGGTTTTATTGTTTCCACATGGATTAAAATGCAGTGTAGTACCTATTTTCAAAGCTGTCATCTGATAAATTGGATTGACTAATCACAAGTCACCAGTGGATTCCTCAGAAGATTTTTTAATTTCAAAATAATAATAGTCCATTTTGCCATGTCATGTTTAGTGGAGAAATAAAAATGGCTGAAATGCTTTTGCATAAAGAAAACAAAAAAAAGATGTGTAAAGTAAGATTTCAATTATACCAGCATACATGGGGTTTTATATGAAAGTTCATATAAATAATTAAAAATAATCAAAATCAAGCATGACCTTTGTTGTTCTCTATATTGTTTAATAACAATGTAATTACAGTAGATGTTTTTTCTTTTATTATGAAAGAGGCAATAAAGATTAATGATCAATAAATAACAGAATGCATAGGGGGAAATTTACACACATTGGAATAGTAATTTGCATGAATATTTTGCATCAGTTACTTGCTTAAAGCTATTTGTGTTACAATTATTTTTATGTTTACCATTCACTATTATGGCTGTGTAATATAACAAGCATTAATCTAAGGTTTAGCAGGTAAGCTACATGTATAGCAGTTTAAACCTACGGTACAGTCTTGACCTGAGACAACATTACAATACATCCAAAGATGTTTAATACAGTTAGTAACAGTACTAAAAAATCAAACATGAAGGCGGTACCTGATTACTTTCTTCTGCTGTAGTTAAACTAATTCCAAATGGTACACAAACTACATAAGTTGTAAGTTATTAGCAAAACACACTAAAATCCAATCACACCATATCCTGTCTGAGCAAACAGGGTGCACAGAGTTATGCAAACAAATATGTTGAGAGGGACGTAAAAAGCCTATCATAGTATTCAGACTGGCCATTTAGATTTTCTTTTTATATTTTTCTTCTACATACAATATAATTACTTACAAATAAATTTAGACCACATTTTTTGTTAGTTTAGGCCTTAACATTTTACATGAAGTTGTCTAAAGTGAATGTTGTCTAAAGTGTCTAAATCACCTAGCCTGCCAGAGAATTCCCTGTCATTCCTTTTATTTTAACCCTAGCATGGTACAGGTACAAATTACAAGAAAATCTTGTTTTGAGGAACCTACTTGGATTTTCCTCAAATCTCATTTAGAATAAAGACATCAAAGGTAATTTGCATTTTCTTTATGGCATGTGTCATCTTGCACCCCAATGGTAATTTCCTCATCTTATCTGAAGTCTCCACTCCATGGATATTGATTTAGTCTATATTACATTCCTTCCTTCTGCTGAGTGCTGGGGGATGAATTATTTGATTGGGACCAGAGTTAAGCAGGACTGGACTCAAGGCATTTTTATAGTCCCCATCCAGCAGTCACTGATTAGTACAGGAAAGACCTACATAAAATATGCACAACAACTGCCAAACACTATATATTTACAAATGTTTGGTTTGGAGAGTATTTTTGTAGGGTTGCCATGTTTAGAATTCTATTCATCATTTTTTTATTATGGAAGGTATGAATTTCATAGATGCGTAGGTTGTATTTGTTTTACCATACTATGGGTAATTTCTAAAACATTTCTATAAAATGTACAATTTCTTACCCTGATTGAAAGACAAACATACACAAATGTAGGGAGGCTAGACAAACTTTGGTCTTAATCAAAAGACAAAGCTTTGAATTGTTGAAGCTATAATGAATGTATAATTGAAAATTGGTGTGTTTTAAAAATCAGAAGATATGAGTTGACGGAACTGAAGAAACCAAACACGACTAATTAGGGCTGGTCAAGTCAAAGGTAACTGATTGCCGAGTTTGTTTGGGTAAGAGTTCAAAGGAAAATTGTTTTTTTCTTAAGTAATTTATGTTTCTTAAGTAACTGGCTAGTATCAGTGGGCTGTAATGAAAGGGTATGGATCCTTGATCAAACAGCCATCCCAAATTGCTAGGTTCATCAGTGTATGTTTTTTGAATGGTATCTGTCCACAAATTACAATGACATGCCTATTCATCTGTGTGACGTTTTCTATTCTGTCATGATGGACCTGTAAATGTTCTAAAAACATGATACTATATTCGATTTGCCTTTTCAAAAATACTAAGGAATAAGGAATAATTCTAAACCATGACAGAAACTTAAAATGATCGAGAAGAAATCTGTAAAGAACATGCTAAGGACATTTGCTATGCCAGATAATTGTGCCGCCCCTGTTCTGAATCAGACAAGAATATTTGGTTGGCCCTTCAGAAGCAACGGAAACCTTGATTCAGATGATGCTTATGTTGTTAAACTCTTAATTGGGTTTAAGTAATTCACTAAGGCTCTGGGACTTGTTGAATCTTGCTCTGAATGCTTGCAGAAACAACAAAGTCTAAGTTATCCTTTCATACAAGGCAACCACACTCTAATCACTTCTTCTCTAAATGCAGACATGAAAATGTAATGATAAGTGCTGACTTAATTCATCTGTATCCAAGCAGCTAACATGAAAAACTCAAGGGCCTACTCAGCCTCTGATTATAAACCTTGTTTAGAGGACATACAATTTCATATGTTTTTTTAGCTATTGAGGTAATAGAGTTTTTACAAAAGTATAATGTATATAATTTATTTCATGGTGATGGATAAATATATCTACACATCAGAGGCCCATCCAAATGAGCTGTGAGATAAACTGAGCACATATAAGAAAAAAGAAAGCTTGTCAGCTCTGCAATATTGTATTAATAATTTTTCCAAAATTTTTCCTAATGTTATTATTTTGATTTAAGTTTAAAATTTTACAGTTTTATATCTTCAGTTAAGATTTCACAAATCTGTTTGTCTGATGTAGGTCAGAGATTATTTATTCTCTACAAGCATTATCATGTTGATACTCTTCTAAAATGACTGTGATTGAGCAGGAAAGAGACTGTTCTGAGTGTGTGGGTGGGTGGAAAACAAAGAAGCAGACAGTAAGAGAATAGTACAAGCAGAGAAAGAATGGAAAAGTACCAAAGAGCTGTATTATTTGCATTGCATATTTGAACATGCCATGTAAAAAGTCTCCAAAGTTGAGAACAAGGCCCTTGACAAAATGTGGTGTTCAGCACCACAGTTCAAACACACACTGTTTAGGGTGAACTGGATGAGTTTGACAAACAGAAAAAACTGGATCAATTCCATAATTCCTGGGTTTGTGCCTGTGGTCTTGTTTAACTAGCTTGTCTCTGGCTCCAGATTTGGTGGCCTATTATTTAGGGATGTGAAATCTATTTCCTCTGTCTTTTGCAGCCATTTGTACTAAAAGTATAATGGAATTATTGTGGAAAGTGTTTCAAAAGACACTCCCATACATTCACATGCACAGGTCACTACCACTACAGGCAGATTTTATAACTAGTTAGAGAGCCCCCCACTCCCTAATAGTGTGATCTTTAGTGTAACTTTGATGTGATAGAGTTTTACGGCCCAGAAGATAAAGCAGACCCAGGTTAAATGGGGAAGGCTGTTTCTTTCACTCTAATACTTCCTCCTTGATACCTTCATTAATTTAACTTAAAAGATTATTTTATATTTCTATAGGAAAATGATATAGCTGGCTCCACCCAATATTGTGTTCTATGTGGTCCAAAGGCAGCAGTGAAAACTACCTTGCAGCCTCTGTCATCTGGAATGGTAAGGGTTTCCATATCCGATCTCGGTATGATTTGCAAATTGTTGAGCACTAACTCATTTCTTTCTGCCGGAACGACACCACTGTTTAATGAGGTGATACATCTGCACCTACCCAAATATACACGGAATAAACTTCGCATAGACCCAAATGATGTGCTCTGACGTGTAAGAACATCCTTTAATAAACCATCTCAGGTAATTCAATGATCCAGTGCCTCTGTCTTGCTCACTAAAAAGACCATTGGCAGAGGTATGGATCTTTAAATAGGTCTAGTATGAAAGGCATAACAATTTAAAGGGATAAGTGGTGCAGTGATGTGTTTGGCTTAGAGGGTCAATTCAAAGGATTGTCAGCATAAAGCTCACCTCTACATCACTAGGAGGAACTACCAACAAAAAAAAACAACCTTTAGTCTGTAGAGGTTTCATTTACCTGCAGGATGTCAAAGGCAGGAATTATAATAAACATAAGAAAAAACCCATCAAAGCCACATTTAATTCAGATGATTAAATAAGTTATACAATTTTTGAATAGCATGCAGAGTACCAGAAATTTGCTTTAAAAAATAAGTGCTTAAATGTTCTGGCTTTAATTGCTTGCTAACTGGTTCTGATCGACACTTGGATCCTGGCACATTGTCTCATTGATTTTTTTCTCAGATCTCCAACTGTCCTCCAGAAGATCTCAATAGACCACAACAGCACTTGCTACAAAGTTTTTCCTTTATAAAACACAGGAAAATTTGGTGAATAATAATTAAAAAGATCACAGTATAACCAATATGTAAAGAAAATACAGTCTAAAAATTCAAACTTTTTTCTTAAAGTAAATGTTAAATAAGCTTATCACAGAAATTATCAGTCACGCATGATACATTGCATAGGAATTATGAGCTAAAAGTTTATGCCAAATGTTAAGCTAAATGTTTATAAGCGGGTATGACAAAAAGCATTGATTCGAAGACTTTATAATATTAATAGAAAACAGGCTTTTTAATAAAAAATTATGGACTTAGGATTGATTTATTTTTGGTGTCTCAACCAAAGTCTGTTTTTTCTGTCATAGCCATTGGCGTTCTTTCTATCATTCTACAGATGATAAAGATGGACAATTGTTTCTATTCGTTTAATCCTTCTTGGTCTTACTGACAGCCTAGTTCATATTAAGTCAAATATGGCATTTTGGAAACGCTGTAAAAGTCAATGAGGCAGAGCGAGGCATTGCGATGAGCTTAATGGTGTCGTCTCTTCAAACAGCTGCTTCCTGTTTGCTCTCTCTGGTGCCCAGCAGCGCTCCAAACCCCCTTGTTTTGTTTATTACACACAAGTGGAGAAAAAGGCAAAATGACTTTTAGGCTGTTGCTATGGTTTACTTTAATCAGAGTTAATTTAATAATGTCAGAAGTATTTAGTTGATGACTAAACATATAGCGTATGACCATAAAAAAATTGACTCAAATCCCACACAATTGTATTTCATCAAGTAGAAATATATTAATAAAAATGATAAAAAAGCATTATGTTTTATCTGCTCTTCTGCCTCGGGCTAGACAAACCGTGGCAGGTTTGAGTCAGACTTATAGGTCTGGTCGCGTAAATTGTAATTGGTGTGAAATGACTTTCTGGAGTGTTTTCGGAATTCAGACTTTGCACCATGTGTTCTGATATGTAACATGGTCAGTCATGCTAAACTGATATATAATGAAGTCCTTGTGCCATTTTTAAAAGGTCAAAAGTGAAGGATGTATGTGGCATGTGTTTACACTATTAGTAGATATAATTCCCGCAAATGAATAGCAGCCTAGTACAAAATATTGCCTTGTTACTCAATGAGCTATTGGCTGTAACAAACCGTGGTCTGTAGATCCCCATACAAATTGCCATAAATGCTATCCTATACATTTTAATTACAATCAACAGGAGGTTGAAAAATGATTGTAGGCTGTTAAATACAAAGGTAATTTTTGGATTAAGTGGCTTCATTACATTCTGCATTTATTTGATTGCTATTGCTTCATTAAAACAGGGGTTGATTGTTTAGCCAAGCCTTTCATTCAGCAATAAAATGAAAACCTGTTAAGAACAACAGGATGGTGGGCTGTTTCCATGATAGAGTGTCCCACACTGTGAAAATAAACAGTGAATCAGAAAAAACATGAGGGTGTTCTGTGATATCCAGTTGGCACAAAATCATATTCATATACTGTGGGCTTCATTTCAATGGTACCAAACAGACCTCTGCATTGACAACAGTTTGTAGAAAACTTAACATCACACCCACATATACATGTCACAAATATAAAAGCACAAAAATTACTACAATATTGTTGTATAGTAAAGCATTGCATAAATTTTTTACTGGAATTAGGAGGCAGAATTTTTTTCAGTGCACATGAAGATATTGAGCTTCCACTCTTATAGTTGTTGAAGAAGTTGGCTATCCTGCCCTGGCTTCTACTCTACTGAATACAACTGCCATAACTAAAAAAGTCAAATGCACCCCAGATTGCTGACAGTGCCGGGCCATCAAGGCCAGCAAGACCTTCTCTGCTGGCCTAACCACTGACCTACAGTTACAATCTCAATTGTAATATTTGTTCCATGAAATTGTAATAATTCATTCCAACAGTTTATCCTCTCTTTTCGAATTGTTTCTTTTGGCTTCACTGCTTCCAATATGTGCATGTAAATAGTTTTGTCCAATCAGATTTTAGCTTGCGGCATGGTGGTGCAGTGGTTAGCATGTTCGCCTCACAGCAAGAAGGTCTTGCGTTCAATTCCCAGGTCTTTCTTGTGGAGTTTGCATGTTCCCCCTGCGCTTGCGTGAGTTTCCTCTGGGTACTCCAAAAACATGTGCATTAGGTTAATTTATTTTAAACTGTCCATAGGAGTGAGTGTAAGTGTGTGTGTGGCCCTGCAACTGGCAACCTATCCAGGGTGTACCTCTGCCTCTCACCCTATGTGCACTGGGATAGGCCCCAGCAGACTGCCGTGACCCCAAGCTCATAAATAAGTAGGTATAAAAGATGAATGAATTAATGAATGAATAGGATTTTAGCCTTTATGTGCTGCCATCTCAAACTAATCTGCTTAGGGCCTTCTGAATAAGCAGTGCTGGCCAAAGTAACTGAAACTATATTAGCAATGGTTTCTTTAACCAAACAAATTTCAAAATCACAGTTAGCTGGCCCCAAATAACGTCAGATTTTACCATCCACTGATTGGTTGGTGAGAGCAAAACTGCTAAAGCCAAGTTTGAATAGCAATCTAAACACATTAATGTTCATTCATTTATTCTGCACACATTAATATTCATTCATTTTCCAAAGTACCCAGAGAAATCCCTCGTACACGTAATGCACACTCCAAACAGAAATACCTGGGAATCCAACCCACAACCTTTTTGCTGTGAGGCAAACGCGCTAACCACTACTATGCCGCCCCACGTTAATACATTTAAGTTTGAACTTTTATGACCTGAATGAGTGACGGAGGAGATTTATTCGGTTGTGGAAATACTTAAAAATGTATTTCCAATGCAGACTTTTTTAGAAATGTTTGACTTTGTAAAAAGAGGTTGACTAATTCTCAAAGCTAACTAGCTCATCTTAGCCTGGAAATGAGTTGGTTCGCCAGTCCAAACTAGTTTTGCAAATTATACTGCTGGGAAAGTCAGCTAAGTCCCTATTGAAGACCAAATGCACAGCTTGTCACTGATCTCTCTATAACTGTTTAGATCTATTTTAAGATAGGTGAGGATAAAGGTTCCTGGACAGCCTTTTTGATATATTTAAAAGCTAATGTACTGAAAATCTGGAAAAATGTAAACCGTGTAACCTTTAAGGAAAAGACCAGGTAAAATTCATATATATATATATGGAGCATAAGCTATGAGGACGCTTCACTATTAAAAACAGCAGGTGACTCCATCCAGGAATCACCACAAGGCATAATTTCTCAGTCTCGTCTCAGGCCCTATCACTACTCCTGCCTAAAATGTGTGTCAGGAAAATTAATAGCTGTAGAAAAGTTTATTGAGTTCAAAGCATTTCAAAGATAAAACCACATTTGTATTCTCAGGTCTAAAGCAAGACACTTATGACAGGTAAAAGAAAGCACAGAGTTATTAGGCAAATCTCAGCCTAATAGTCAGTCTTATTATGAAGACAGGTGGCTCTGTGTGAAAGGTACTCTGAGCCTTGTTTTGCTGTGTGTGCAATACCTGTAGGGATGCTACTGTTCCACTTTGCATTATATATTTATAGTTGAGAAGATTGAGGAGAATTTGGGAAGCAGTTATGATAAAGAACTAGATCTTTGTTCCAGAAAGAAATGGTGCCAGTCACTGCACTAGCACTGATAGTAACTGCCTTGAGACATTTCAAGTTTTTCTAATTAATTTTTGTAAAGCTGTCCCAACTTAATAGAATCAGTAAAGCATTTTAGGTAAAAATATAAACCAACTATTTAAAACCTTTTTGCACTCTTTTGTTAAAAAAAACCTTATGTTTTAACCAGGTCTTAGTGTAGCCCTCCCTTAGTGTTAGGGGTGGTTTTGTTTGGGGTTTGTGATCGTAAGGCTAAATATCTGAGAATAAACAATTTATTATTTTGTCCATAATTACTGTAGATATGATTTACTGTAAATAGCTTTTTTGTTTTTATGTCAAATGTAATTACTTTTTTGTACTATTGTGATGCCCCAGAATGTTGATCAAAGTCGAATAAACTTTTTAGATAGGTGAGGTCAGAGCAGATGGCCCAACAGTGTCAGGTAGGCAAGAGTCAGGCTAAACCATAATTCTTTAATCAACAGTCCAGAGACTTGCTGTCTGTAATTTTTCCCACAGGTGGTGGTGGGGAAAGGGGTTTCTTTGCATTCTTTGCTTTTAATTAGTTTTCAAATCTACTTTTAAATAAGTGACAATTTTGTAAATAGAATACAATGACACAGGGGAAAAACCTTCTTTATATAAAAACACAGGACCTTTATTGACAAAATGCTGCTTATCTGTGATGTTAAGTGATATCATGTTAATAAAAGAGTTTTTTTAACCAGCAGACCACAGTACGTAAGGCTACGGAAATTGCCTCTGAGGTAGTTGTCTCCAGCACTGGGGCTGCTTAGGGGACAGTGCTCTCACCGTTCCTCTTTACCCTATACACCTCAGACTTCACTTACAACACCAGCAGTTGTCACCACCAGAAGTTCTCAGATGACTCAGCCATTGTTGGCTCTATGTCTGAGGGGAACGAGCCGGAGTACAGGTCAGTCATTATCGACTTTGTGGACTGGTGTAAGCGCAACCACTTGTGCTTAAACACCAGTAAGACGAAGGAGATGGTGATTGA
>JAOTQW010000024.1:5088796-5101110 GCA_026260075.1 Sisor rabdophorus
ATTCGAACCCAGGACCTTCTTGTTGTGAGGCAACGGTGCTAACCACTGCGCCACCTGAGAAAAAAATCCTAATAATTGTAATTAATTTGGGGTCACAATGGTCTGCTGGAACCTATCCCAGCACACATAGGCTGAAAGGCAGGGGTACACCCAAAGTGGTACATTTTAATCTTTTTGGTTATTATTAGTATTAGACTAAAAATGTTAATTATGGCTTAGAAGGTTAGGATCAGTGTTCTGAAGCATTTATTTATCTTCAAATAGTATCTAATTGTTTGAAAAATGAAGCTTTTCAATGTATAATGAACTGTATAAATCACTTCAATTATTCATTCATCTTCTAATTTGCTTATTCCCTAATTCGGGGTCACGGGGGTCTGCTGGAACCTACCCTAGTGCACATAGGGCAAGAGGCAGCGGTACACCCTGGACAGGTCCCTATTCCACACACATAGACAAACAAACACACGCAATTTATGGGCAATTAAAAATCAACCAACCAATTAACCAAATTTACATGTTTTTGGACTGTAAAAGGAATCGTGGAATCGAACCCACGATCTTCTTGCTGTAGGGCGAAGGTGCTAACCACCGCGCCTCCCTAAATGAATTCATAATTTGCTAAATCATAAATCAATGAATAAATTAACTTATACAATTATAGATATCAATAAATAAATTTAATATGACAATAAATAACTTGATTTATAAAATAAAAACAGTAAACTTTTCTCTTTAATGTAAATTTGTCGCGGTTTGGCGTGTAGTATCTCATCTATACCGCTAGATGGAAGCAGTATCATGGCGATGGGTTTTTGAAACCGTTAGTTTGGTTTGGACTGGGGATTTACACAAATTATCTTTTAAACGTATTCGAATTTGTGAAAGTAGTAAAGTGCAAATGTACTAAGGTTTATTTAATAATCGTGTTATCCTGTTGATATTGTATACTTAGATATTATATACTCAAAGTACTCATTTTATGAGCCTAATTCATTTTATTAGACTCAAATTAGCTATGTAGTTGCAGTATATGAATAAAGTTTAGGAAAGGTTCTACAATATGTTTACATTTACATTTCATTCATTTGGCAGTCTTTATCTAATTTTCATTTAACTGAGCAGTGTGGGAGCAGCTTGGTGGTGCTGGGAATCTTTAACCACTTAGGTATCTTTAACCACTTTATTCTTTAACCGCTTAGGTGTCAATTTAATATATGAGTGTGAATGAAAAATAGACTTTATTTAGTAATTTACGCCTAAAGGTTCTGGTAAAGTTGCGCGTATGTAATCGGCGGTATATAAAAAAGGGTTAAATGAGGTAATCGCTAAGCGTGCACGCGCAGGCGTGGCTCACGCACGTGCACGCGTCCCTTCGCCCCTTCTATGAGTGCCCGCCCTGTGCGCGTTCTAGAGAGTAATTCAGTGTAGGTACTAGGAGTCGAGGCAGAAGCGCACAACTGCTGGAAAGCGACGGATAAAAACCTCACTTTTAAGTAAGAATGCTTTAGTTCTCCAGTTATTTTTGTTACTGGCGAAATTTTGGTGGTTTTCTTTTATTATTTGGGTTTTAAACTTATTTATTATGAGCTGAGGCAAGACTATCGGAGAGCCAGACCGCAGGAACGTTAGCCTGCTTTAGCTGATACGCTAACTAGCTAACGGTCAGTTACCGGCTAATTAAATAAATAGTTCTCAGGTTAGTCAGCCGTTTGAGTTGTATTACTAGTATTAAAACTTTTCTTTGACTGGTACCAATAGAATGTGTTTCGAAATGCTTCGTTTTTGTCTTGTGTTTGAGTTATAAGCTAGCTTGCTAAGTAAGGTTAACTTGCTTCATTGTGAGAGTAATGCAAGTTGGAAGCAACAGGGACGATTCGCTATTGTCATCTCTTCTTACGTGGACTGTATTTTTTTAAACAGCTTACAGGGGGTAAATTTGTGTCAGTAAATTAAGTTATTACTTTTTGTATTCGGTGTGTTAAAAAAAATAAAAATAAAATCCGCTATGAGTAACTACATAGTAGCTTTATTTTAATCGGACTAATTAACTTGGGTTGCCAGGTCGGGATTAATAATGTTTTTAGCCCGAAAGTTTAACCCGTCGCATACGCAAAACAAATATATTTATGTAATAAGCGCAACGGCGTAACAAGGAATGGTTAAGTAATCTTTAAGGTGATCTTTTGTGTGTGGTTTTAAGGGTTTCTTGGCAATTTGATGCACCCTGTTAGCTCCGGGAATTTGGGTCTGAGATTTCCTCGTGTAAATCTCGTGTAAAAAAAAAAAAAAACTAACAACGTGTACGCGATCTGTCTCACTGACCAACGTGTTATATAACAGAAACGTCCGCGCTGTTAATAACTAATAAAGGGTCGTTTAATTACGGTAACATACAGGACAGCCATCTGTTGCGCCTTGACGCCATCTTAACGCCGGAGGCTTCCCAAGACACACCCAGTGCGCGCGCGCGTGTGTGTTTGTGCGTGTGTTTAACGCCCCCGCATCATTGATTTTTTTTCTGTTTATCATGTGTGAAATAGAGAACGTGTAAAATAACGTAAATTGTTAACAAGCCCAAAGACCCAGCAGTGTTGAAGTAATCCCCACTGAACCGACTGCTTTTGAGCTGAATGGGAATGTTTTTAGTGCTGGGGTTCTTTTCCAACCTCCTGTGTTACATCAGGGAACAAACCTTGCTCAGTTTCCCTCACGCTCCTCAGAAGAGAACATTTATTTCTAATAGTATGCCAGTGTTTCTATTTCTGCTGGTTGTGTAGTTTTACTTCTGTACTGAGGGAAGTAGAGAAACCACAGTTTTCCTTTGAAAAATACAAGACACAAATCCTAGTAAACTCTTTTGGTCCTTTTTTGGGCAATTTTGCAATATTATGGCCAGACTGTCTCTAAAGTGAGCTGACTTTTTAGAATGCTGAAACATTTTATAGGCTTTTAGGACGAAGTTGTCTCTTAAACTTGGTGGCGTGTAGTAAATGGCAAAAAGGGGCTGGTTTTATTGTTGTCACGTTAAATAAATGTCAGATGTGATAATGTTGCTTTTGTCAAGGAGGAAACTTGCTCATAATTCCTTTTATGTAGCGCTCTGGATCAGGGAGAAATGTTTCATTTTAGTGCATTTCTACTGCATCCTTTATATAATGATGCAGTTTAAGCTTTGTGACTTGACTTGAATCAGTAAAAGTTTTGGGCACCACTTCCATGATTAGGGTTTAAAATGCGACCGGGTGCTTGTATGATTGTTGTTCAATTTCGGAAAGGGATGTAGTTGATGTCTGAGGTACAGATTAATGTAAATCTCAGTTTAAAAGGGAGTTATATCTAGATAATGTGTTAACTTAATCTCTAGATTTATTTTATTTCTGTAGCCATGTGTCATGGGGGAAAACCATGAATCTGTAAACGGAAAACGAAAGTGCTTATTTGCTCATCTTTGCACTTCGATTAATAAGTTTAATTATTTTTATTAAACAGAACAGTTCATCAGTCTGGCTGTGGGAAATGAACTTATCCATTCGTTGCAGATGCAAATTTGTGACTGTGAGACATTCTGTTGGAGACCCTGGCTATTGCAACTTCTCTTTAATTTGCATATCTATAGCCCAGAATCACAACAGAATGGAGATTTGAAGAGACGCTTATTTCAATTGTTGTGCTGTCTCTCTAAGGAAAGGACCTTGGGAGTATGTGCCTGTTAAAGTATGTTAGCCCTTTAGAACTGACTAAATTGTATTTGTGTTAGAGTGTCTCTTAAAAAAGCAGTTTCTGTCAGTAGTGTAAAAAATGTCTCTGCACTGAGGGATTCAAACCGCTAGCAAATAAACGCACTCCTGCATCATGCATCACACCATTACTCCTTGACTTATGGCTGGGCAGATAATATTGTATCGGAGTAAACTTTGTCTATATTTTTGAACATGTTTACTCCATGTATTAAAATCTGTAAAGTTTCGTCAATCTTCCAGTCGATTACTATGAGTAAAATCTGTGTTGCATCAGTAAACTTGGAATATAGTGAAAGCTCACCTAGATCACCTAGACCTCAATAAACCACTGCGAATGTAGCACGAGCTGAGGTCAGAATGTGTTGTGGCCTTTGCCAAACCACATATATATGATTCCTGTTTAGATGTTATTTAAAACAAAAGTATCAATTCTTTACATCAGCATATAGGTGATATGTTGTTTAATTTAATAATTATATTGCTTTCAAGGCCAAATATTTTTTGTTGTTTTAAACTGTACCTTAAACTGTAAGAAAATCTGAACCCTCTGATTTTTGTAGCTTCAGCCAGTGTTCACATGCTCTTTCAAAGCTGGCAGCATTAACAATTTATCCATCCATCTATCAATATGGGGTAGAGGGGAAAAAATAGGGAGTAACATATCGCCCAGCCCTTCTTGGATTACATACCATATGAATGATCGAAGATTCATGATTTGTAATGTTAAATGTAGGTGACAAAATTTATGTAATTTATCAATTAAATATCTGATAATTAAACAAACTAGTGTTTAGTTATTTGCTTATAAAAATAATGAATCGTACATTTATTACTTATTTAACCACTTGTAATAATAATATTATGATGATTTTTGTCTTTGGTGTTGAATGTTTTGGCAGCTCACCACTTCTGTTTGTGTTCTTCTTTTTGTTTGTTTTTAAAGAATTTTTCAATGCATGGTGTGTGTAGGCTTATCAAAGTAAAGGTCAATGTGTGGGGGGTGAGATTCGCACATCAAATGGTGAATGATGCAGACTTTAAAGCGTCTGTATTTATTGTGAAGTCATAGCAACTATCAACAGTACCCTGATGCTGTAGAATGTGTCTTACCTACAACCTGTTTATTTGTGTTTTAGGTATGGCAGCAATTCGTAAGAAGCTGGTTATCGTTGGTGATGGAGCATGCGGTAAAACTTGTTTACTGATCGTCTTCAGTAAAGACCAGTTTCCTGAAGTTTATGTCCCTACAGTGTTTGAGAACTATGTTGCAGACATCGAAGTGGATAGCAAACAGGTAACACAAACACGAATGAACATGACATTATTTAGCATAATTTCTGTACCAAACTGTATTCAAAACGCACAACTACTGAACATAAGCAGCGAAGTAAATTCTGCCTCTGTCCATTTATAATAAATCTTATGCAGGTTAAAGTAGAGAGAGAAAAGTACTGGATCAATATTTGGCCAGTGGTTATTGTGGAATTGGAGGTCTGATCCGCAAACCTAAATTAACGCTACATGCAGAGTCCACTTCCATATTTGAACATAAATGTGTTGCAAACACTGTGGGCATCTGCTCATCACACCTATAACGGCTAATTATGGTGTAATGTTTATGTATTATAAAGCTTTAAATAGTAAAGGTGTTTTCAAAAAAAGGGTTTGTTTTTTTAATATATATATTTCTGCCAATTCAACATTTTACAAAAACTCAGTTTGAATGTTTGTATATAAAAAGTATTAAATCAATTAATGTCCTGTGCTTTAGATTTTTAAGTTTTGACTTAAATAATATGCCAGTAGATTTAATACATTTGGTTTTGTGTTTCAGGTAGAGCTAGCTCTCTGGGATACTGCAGGGCAAGAAGACTATGACAGGCTCCGCCCACTTTCCTACCCTGACACTGATGTCATTCTCATGTGCTTCTCTATTGACAGCCCAGACAGTCTAGGTGATTTGTCTTCTTTCTGTTATCTTACTAGCATCACTTGTTTTTTTATTTGTAACTTTTTTATAAAAAGAAAAAAAACAAAAGCTATGTAGCCAGTTAATTCAGAGTAGGTTTTATAGACCAATTATTGCTCTTGAATAGTTTTTTTATGGCTTTAAGAATAACTTTGTGTGAAGATTTGGAGAAAGAAGGTGATGGGATTTGCTGGGGGGGTTTACCCAAAGAGTCTATATAGCATTTTAAGCAATGGCATTATCATTATATTATTATTATAGGTATTCTGCGGGGTGGGAGATGAGTGATTGCTATAAATCTTTCACGAACAACAAATATGTACTTAATATTATTGAACCACACATCTCTATTATGGCTTGTTGGTCACTGTCTAAGGTACGATTTCTGTCTTAACAGAAAACATCCCAGAAAAATGGACACCTGAGGTCAAACACTTTTGCCCAAATGTACCCATTATCCTTGTGGGCAACAAAAAGGATTTACGAAATGATGAGCACACACGCAGAGAGCTGGCCAAGATGAAACAGGTAATATTTCAGAATTAGTTTAAATTATAACATAGTTTTATATAAAGAATTGTACAAATTGTCTTTTTATTAAATGTATGTTAATAATTTTTTGTTGATGTCCTATCTAATTTCTGTATTTAAAACTTGGACAGGAGCCAGTTAAAGCTGAGGAAGGACGGGACATGGCAAACCGAATTGGAGCATTTGGCTACATGGAGTGTTCTGCTAAGACGAAGGATGGTGTACGGGAGGTGTTTGAGATGGCCACCAGGGCAGCACTGCAGGCACGCAGGGGCAAAAAGAGCAGCAAATGCCTTCTCCTCTGAACATGCAGCACTGGACTCAAACCCTGAATAGGGGTGCAAAATGTGTGTAGATGCACACACTCATTCCTCAAACTCGCCAAACATTTTGGAAGAAAAAAATAACTGCTCAGAGAATAGGTGTTTTTGTTTTGTTAATTTTATTTTGATTTCTTAATTAGTCATGGAAGTGTTTTATCAGTATTTAAGAAATTGCAAAGGATTTTTGCCTGTTTTATTTTTTCATGTTCTATCTGAGTTTTGTGATATTAAAAGCCACATCCACACCTGCCAAATGCTGTCACGTGACTCAAATGCCTGCCAATCAAGAGCTTACTACAACTGCTGGGATTTTTTTTTTTGTTCCCCCATGATACAGGGCTAAAAAAAGGAAGGTTATTTGTAATTTGTGTGTAATTTCATTTGGTTTTTTTGGTTAGGAATTAAAACACCACCTACTTATTTCGGAAGCAAAAGATGAGGTGGGATTAGATATGTATACTTGTACATATACACGTGTGGATGCACACGGTCATGAATGGAAGTCCATTTGTAAACTAGACTTGGTAATCTTATATAATAAAATACTTTCTATAAGGAAGATCGTGGGTCTAATTTTGTTTTATTTTTATTATACACAAAATATTATGAATAGTATGTTGTCTAAATGCTTAAGGAGCAAGTCAGGGTTAAGGAGCTATTTTCTCATGAGTGCTACACAAAACAACACAGAATTACAAAAAACAGGAAAGATCCACATGCCAGCTAATGAGTTTAATAAACCACTGCTTCCATAAACAATTTTTGTAATTAACAGAACTCGCAGTGCAAGAAAAAACCAGCAGCATCGACAAAATGTCAGAATTGTCAGTGTGGAAATATTTCAAAATTAATGTTAAAAACCCAAGCATATCTGACTGCATACCTTGTTCTTCAAAAAAAGTAAAACCTCTAAAATTTAATTTTTTCATTCATTAAGGCTTTATACTTGCTTATTTTCTAATTCGGGGTCTGCTGGAGCCTATTCCAGTGCCCAATAGGTGAAACGCAGGAGGGATACACCCTGGGCCAGTCCATGACCGGGCCAAGTTAGAAACATTAATCCACATGTACATGTTTTCGGGACTATGGAAAGAAACTGGAGTAAACCCATGCAAACAGGGCGGGAACGTGCAAACTCCAGACAGAATGACCCCTGCCTGGTGCACATAAATTTACACATAAGTTTATTCTAAACTAACTACATGTACTAAAACCTAGGGCTAGTTTATATGGTGTAAGGATTACTGTTTAGATTAGCTAACACAAAAGACAGGGACATTTAATCACAGCTTTACAGTTTTACTTTAAAAAAGCCAGGATTCTCTGATTCAGTGTGAGGAAATATTATTAAATTGCTGCAGTAATACTGCCAAACGAATTAGACCTTTCTAATATTGTGGAGGGTGGTGCGGTGGCGTAGTGGTTAGCGCAGTCGCCTCAAAACAAGAAGGTCCTGGGTTAGGTACATGTAAAAACATTTACATTATTTTGATTGGTAAAATTGCCCATAAAAGTCAATGTGAGTGTGTGATTGTCTGTATGTGGCCCTGAGATGGACTGGCGACCTGTCCAGTGTGTACCCCCCGCCTCTCGTCCTATGTGCACTGGGATATAGTTTCACAAACACTTAGTGTTGACGTGTGTGTATGTTGTCCAGCAGTAAACTGACATCTAAAAGTTGGATGTGATTTTGCCAAGAAGACTGAGATCCTAAATTACCCACCCTTTGCTGATTCTGCATTAACTTTGCATGTTCTCCCCACACTTGCTTGGGTTTCCTCCAGGTACTCCATGTGCATTAGGTTAATTGGTGACTCAATTTGCCCATAGAAGTGGCTGTGAGTATGTGATTGTGGTTGTATGTGTGGCCCTGCGATGGATTGGCAGACCCTCGTGACGGGTAAAAGCAGGTATAGAAGATAAATGAATGAATGAATTTGTAATATTCCATTTGTGGTTTTTAAGTAGGAAAAGATTCAGACATAAAATTAGGTGTGTTTTTAGTTTTTAATCCACTGATGACATTATATGGCTGCGACCAACGCGATTCTGTTAACCTGGAGGAGTAGACGTCAGTGTTTAGCTACATCGAAAAGTGCATTGATGATGTCACTGTCTCCAAATTCGTCACATCACGACCCAACCAGAAACCGTGGATGACCTCAGAGGTGCGTGCGCTTCTCAAATCCAGAGACTCTGCCTTCGGGGCAAAGGATAAGTCAGCTATTAAAACAGCAAGAGCCAAACTGTCTAAAGCCATCAGAGAGGCCAAGCACGTACACCAAGAGAATCTACGGTCATTTCCAGGACAGCGGAGACCATAAGACAACTCCACCTGCTTGTGACCCTGATGCCTTTTCGAGGCAAAGAACATGGCAACATTGAGAAAGACTACACCTCCTCCCAGCGACCAGGTGCTCTGTCTAAACACAGCTGATGTGCGGAGAACTCTAAGCAGAGTCAACCCAGGGAAGTCTGCTGGACCAGACAACATTCCTGGTAGAGGGCTCAGGGACCTTGCAGAACAACTCGCCGATGTCTTCACTGACATCTTTAACACTTCCCTGTGCACCAACGTGCCTCAAAACTGCTACCATCATCCCCGTGCTGAAAAAGTCAACAGTCTCCTGCCTCAATGACTACCGTCCCATAGCACTCGTCAAAGGCTCGTCATGAGGCACATCAAGACCATGCTGCCTCCCACACTGGACCCACTACAATTTGGAATCTTGGAGAAACGATGTTTCATTCTACTGTGTACTGCATCTGCTCTATATGAATAAAATGACAATAAAGCTTGACTTGACTTGATATGGTTATGACTGGTTGATTAAAATTGATCTGGGTTAATAAAAGATGTTTAATACAGAATCACTTTCACAAATGTACAAACCATGTGACCAAAACTGTAATGTAAATAATATAATATGTAAATACGACTGAACCCACCGAAATATTAATTATGGCTCAACAGGCAACCTATAGCTTATATTATATGAATATGTAACTCTTATCTCGTTGATTTAAATGCGAATATAACTGGCGGAAAAGGGCTTAGAAACACTGGATTATGGGCTAGTCAGACAGAAGCGGCTCTTCCTGAGAAACACTCTAGGAAGGAAGTTGTCACGCTGCCGCCTGCGTCGCCAGCATTTAAAAGCCTTGGCGTCTCCATACTGCGTCTTTTCTGAGCAAAGACAGTTAAGACGGACGCCCCTTCTTTTTCTCTGTCTGTGCCCCCATCTCTTTCCATTTGTCTTCTCTCTTTCTGTCTGTATGTCTCTCTCTCTGTTTCCGTCCTTCTCTCGTCTCTCTCTCTCTGTGTTCCCCTCTTTCATGCTCTGTCGATCTATGTCTCTTGCTCACTTTCTCTCTTTGTTTCCCCTAACTCTTTCTTTCTCTCTCTTTCTCTGTGTTCACTTCTCTGAGAGCGCTGTCTTTCTATGTCTCTTGCTCCCTCTCTTTCTTTCCCATCTTTTTCTTTCTCTTCCCCCCTTGTTCTCTTCTCTCAAGCTCTGTCTGTCTCTTGCTTACTCTCTCCATCTAGCTAATTATCTCTCTCGGTCTCTCTCCCCCCATATCTCTTTCTTTCTCCTTGTTTCCTTTTCCAATGCTGTCTCTTGCTCATTATTTCTCTCTCTTTCACTTACTCTCTCTCTCTCTACTAGTTGCCCCCTTATCTCTTTCTCCATGTTCCCTTCTCTCACGCCCTAACGTCTCTTGCTCGTTATTTTTCTCTCTTTCACTCTATAGCTTTTTTTCTCTCTCTCTCTCTCCCTCTCTCCCATCCGGGGTGTTTTCAGCCTCAGTCCGCTCCGTAGACAGACTGCGGCGCGCCCCTGCGAAACTACTGGTCTTTTATACACGACTATTTTTAGCCAACAGCGAGCGAGCCTATTTTGAACCAATGAGCTCATGGTTTTCCGCTGTGACCAATCAGAGAAGAAAGCACGTGCTTAGGAGAAAACGGAAGAGCGAGATAGAGACGAGTGGATAGCCGGTAGAAAGCGCGAGGGTCGGCGGACGCGCGCACGGCCTACGGAGTTTATGTCGACGTCACGGATTTTCCTCGGAAAATGTTTTTTAGAGAGAAACCAATTTTTGCGTTATTTATAATTTTGTTACCAGTAAAATATCCCCCATCTACAGCCCATAATCCTCTGTTATCTGGCTATTTTTTTTACCAAGGAGCCACATAAACATCACTGAACACGGCTTAAATAGCGGCTGTGTAAAGACTTTTGTTGGCTTTCAAGATCAACTTGACGTCACCAGTCAGTTACAAAACTTACTCATCCATGAGTTATCATCAGGCGTCACCTGGCGGCCAAGTTTTAAAACTACAGCCATAGATCGTTTGGGATAATGTTTAAATGTAAAATTAATTTAATTTGATAAAATTTATATAATTATTAACAGTACAACATATAGTGAAATACTTTTATGACTAAACACTTTGAAAAAAGGCTATACATAGAATAGAATAAAATATGTTAAGAGATATAATTTAAAAAAATGTATAATCAATATAAACAGGGGTAACAGACTTAAGGGGCTGTGAGGTGTAAAGAGTGCAGGAGTTCTTGATGTGTGTGAGTGTATGTGTGACGTTTCAGGTGTTCTCTTGCTGGAGGTCTCAAATATCCTTCAGGAGGAAGCAGCTCCTCATTCTCTCTCTATTTGATTTCAAGAAGCGGAAGCGCTACCCTAAATACAACAGAGAAAGATATGCTGATAGGTCTTCTTTACCACGGTGTTGATGTGACAGGACCATGATCGATCCTGTATCAAGCATCACACGTACGCCCAGGTAGCGCAAACTGTCTTCTCTGTCTATTGGGGTCCTGTTGATCGTGAGTGGCTGATGGGTCCTCTCCTGCTTTGTGCCAAGGTATACTACCAAACTACCAGTTTTACTGATGTTCAGAAGGTGATAATTGGCTCCAGGTTTTTTTTAATCTCCTCTAAATAGGCTGTCTCGTTGTTCAGACCCATCACGACAGTGTCATCAGCAAACTTGACGCTGGTGGAGGAGGCTACACCGTCATAAGTGTACACAAGTACAGCAGGGGGCTCAGTATATGTCTTCACACGATGCGATATGAAAAATTTCAACTGATAACGATAACCGAAAAAGAAGCCATTCTCATAGCCAATTCTGATACAGATACCATAAAAAATGAGTTAATATTAATTATTTAATTCTTCTTCTATACCCGCTTATTCTCTAACCTCTATTCTCTAATCTAATCTGCTGGAGCCTATCCCAGTGTACATAGGGCGAGAGGCAGGGGTACACCATGGAGAGGAAAGAGTAAATATTTTTACATTATAATTTTCCTAATTAAAACAGATAGCCTGCGATGAACTAGTGACCTTTCCAGGGTGTACCTCGCCCTGTGTGATAGGCTCCAGCAGACCTTTGTGACCCTGAGCTTGGGAATAAGTGGCTTAGAAGATGCATGACTGTATGAATGTATGAATAAATAAAACAGATAGTAGCACTGGCTGAACTATAACAGCAAACTTGACTCTTCAAATGTTATTAATTTGTTTTAGACACGCGGAATAATTTCTTGTAAATTTGATCAGATTTAAAAAATTATTCAAATCTGTAATTAAATTTGTAATTAAATAAAAAAAACAATGCGATTATTTCTATGAGAGAAATAATAGTTGGTTGAGAGCTATCTTTCATCTTCTATACCCGCTTATTCCCGAATCCGGGGGTCACGGGGGTCTGCTGGA
>JAOTQW010000024.1:5159605-5172650 GCA_026260075.1 Sisor rabdophorus
GAAAGACCCCAAGTCCGGGATTCGAACCCAGGACCTTCTTGTTGTGAGGCGACGGATAAAAGGTATAAGCTACACAAGTGTGTGCTACAAAAAATGACGCCCTTTTAATGGTCTTTTATTAACACATGCATGTCGGAACCGATTCCAAAAGGATTCTTCATCTAAATAATCTACGCCAAACATACATGAGTTTTTGTACGGTGTTTTACGCTTTTGGTTCGTTGCCCAGTCCCTGCCTGCCATTGGCTGTGCGGAGGAGGGCGGGGACGGGTTAAAGCCCTGCCTTTCCATCAGCTTTTCTCCTCTTGAATCTTTCTCTGGAAGCGCAAGCAAACGAAACGGAGGCGCACACCGGTGTATCTACATCTACAGCTTCACCGTGTCTGAACCTGCGCACACGAGGACCAGAAACACCGCCCGCCGCGGCACTCATCCTGTCCTGGGTTCAAGCGGATTCTGTAATGCACAGAAGGGCCAGAAAAGCGTTTGGGACAGCAGGAATCCTGCTGCTTTGCGAAACTTTCAACTTGGTGCGCTTTTTACTTACACGCTGCATCTCGTGGGTTCGGACCGGTGACTCATCCATCTTTTTTCCGTAACACAGATGGTCCATACAAACTGAGCCGCTGCGCCATGAATCCATCTGAAACTGGGAACGGACATCCCCTTAGATCACCCTGTCCTTTTTTTACATTATCGACTCGTTAAACCTGTAAGCAGCACAGGGAACGGAGGATAGCGCGCGACTTTGCGGTTTTCCCCTCGTAGTTGTCTCCTTATGTTACTCTGCAGGTACTCAACCAGCCGTGTAGCTCTCGACTAAACTGAATCACTCGGTGTGCCCCCCCACCCCACCTATTTAGGTTGCCTTATTTACCTGATGAGAAGGTTTCATTCCATCAGGTGTAGTTTTTAAAAATCTGTTCTTTACAAATTGTGTTGCGCGTTCACCCACTTTAATCCTTTTGCGCACGGGACTTCGAGGCGCACAATAACGGTTTACCTTTTTGTCCATTTTTAGTTTATTAATTAGGCTACCTTTAATATATTTACGACTTTTTATGCTTGCAGCTAACAGAGGATAGTGGATAGTCACAGAGATAGGCAGACAACAGGTGCTGCATGTGTTTGAATCTAATTAATGATGGATGGATGGATGGATGGATGGATGGATGGATGGATGGATGGATGGACGGATGATGGACGGATGAGCGAATGAATGGATGGGTGGGTGGGTGGACGGATAAATAGATAAACAGACTAACTCATCAATAATCTTTATTACAGCGATTTCGCCTTCACCATTTACGGCTGCGCATTAGACAAAACACGTCATTTACTATATTTATGTGATGTCATTTTTGTTATTAAGTTTGAGGATATTTGTTAATTTTAAAGTGTGTAGCGAAAAAATCTCAGAATGCTGACGTGCGTGGTTTCTAGACATGGCCAATTTGTCCGTGGTTAGTCCTGCTTTCTGGCTATGTGAACTATAAGTGGCCATTGTAATGCTCAAATTCACCGCTAGGGGTCTTAGGGTCTTTCTTATTCTCAAGAAACAGATGCACTAAAAGTGGTTAGGGGATTAAGCTACACATAGATAGATTGACAGTTCCCAGCATCACCCATATGAACATAGACTTTTACTATAAACTATAAACAGGGAATTTCAGCGAAGATAAAAGTTAAATAGTGTATAATTTTAGTATGCCAATTGTCTGATTTTATTCCAGCATTGGAGTAAAAACAAAACATGTGTGGCTTATTTTAGGAGTAACAGCTGCCACCGTGTGCCACCAGAGTGAAAAACTTCTTAAAAAGGAGAAACCAATTGCATTGTCTTCAGCTCCATCATTCCTTTAGTAAAATGCAAGACGGTGTGAAATTGGTCTGAGTGCAGCTTTGAGATAGTAATGATAGTAATAACAAGGCTAGACCATTAAAAAATGTCTAGTTTGGATAATTATGTGTGGACATAAATGTGTGACTGTATGTGTTTGTCTGTTCTCTCTTTCTTTCTCTTTGTCTCACTTGTTCTCTGTCTGTATATCTCATGGTCTCAGTTTTGCTCTCTGTCCTGTATGGCTTTTTATTCCTATCTGATAGTTTCAAGTTTCATATAGGGATGGAAGCCATGCAAGGTTGAGAGCCTACGTCGTCATGGAGACAGGCCAGAATTGAGCCTGGTGACTCTGGTGCCAAACAATTGTCTTCACCTGTCAACTAAAAGGTGCACACACACACAAATACACACACATACGCTTGTTCTGGCATCAGTCAAGGTCCAGATGTCCACCAGGCACTTCTTGCTGCAGGGAGACTGCGTGACTGTGCTGCCAGCCGAGTTTACAGACAGCTCTCTGAAGTAATTCTAACACATACACATACACGCACTCTCTCTCAGGAGCTGGACATCTGCTGCAGAGTCGAACAAAGACAGATGTTCATTTGCATCAAGCAGCACCAGTTACACACACACACACACACACTAGTTCTGATAGACCTCACTGGCTGTTGGTGAGCTTTTAATGAGTAAAGGTGCAGCCTCAGGCTCAGTCAAGCAGACCTGCAGGGGGTGATTCATGTCAGTGAGAGTTAGTTTAACAAAGAGAGATTTTGCTTTCAGCACCAAAG
Source organism: Sisor rabdophorus (assembly GCA_026260075.1). Classification (NCBI taxonomy): domain Eukaryota; kingdom Metazoa; phylum Chordata; class Actinopteri; order Siluriformes; family Sisoridae; genus Sisor; species Sisor rabdophorus. The sequence continues at coordinate 5,162,240 of JAOTQW010000024.1, forward strand.
CCATAACTAGGGAATACATTTTTTTATTTGCACATCATATTATGTCATCCAACCAATCATCTGGCAGACTATGTTTAGAGCAACTGCTTCATCAGGGTTTTACACAAAAGATTTTTATGCTACACTTGTTTTAGTGCTGAGTATTTCTAACTGGTCAGAACAGGCTTATTTTGTGGCCCCTCCACGAGTGTAGTGTAGTACTAACTGGCATACTGCTATACAATCTGGTGTACTAAACCTATCGAAATAAACCATATTTAATCTGTCAATTTGTGTATAATTACCAATGTCCATTGCCACATCAAAAGTCAAGAGTCATTTCATGTACTCTTGTGGACCAACTAGTTGCCACAAGGGACCTATGCAGCCGCTTAGTTCGGTTATGCCTTGGGACGTATCAACTTGGAGAGTAGGAATATTTAAATCGATATTTAGAGATACTGCATATTGCATATCTATTGCTAATAATAAACTTTCTTTAATTATCTGACTATCTGTTATATTTGTGTGTCTATAATTGTGTTTGGTTTTGCAAGAGCCTTCCTTTCTTTGTAGAGCTGTACAATGACAATAAAACTATTCTTTTTCTTTTCTATTTTATTCTATAGACCACAGATATGTAATAATGTAATGCATTATCTGTAATTATCTGTAATGCATTATCATTTCTGTATATTACCAAGGTTTTATGAAGCAAATTTTTTATAAAACCAGATCATTTTCAGGAAAGAGATTTCACTATCAAAGCTTTAGGTCACACATAAAAACAAAGACATTTTCCTCCCTAAAGAACTCAAATCAGGTGTTTGCACAGTCTATAAAAAAGAAAATACAATACATACTCCTCAATATTTTGCCTTATTAACTTTAAGTGACAGAAACATACGCCTGTTGCTATGTTATATGTAAGAATAACTGTTAAAAGCGACTTTAAAACTTCTCTTGTTTCACTGATCTATCTATCCTAAATAGAAAAAGCTAAAATGAAAAGTGTGTCATTTATTAAGCATTTTTTTACAATAGCAAAATGTGGAGGTATAAGAAAATGATAAACATTTAAGAAAGTGATATTGTTCTAAAATTAACCAAATCTATTTAGGGATTTATATTAGTTAAATATTCATTTATTCTTTCATCATCTATACCTGCTTATTCACGAACTTTTCAGGGTGACAGGGGTCTGCTGGAGCCTATGCCAGCACACGGGTACACCCTGGACAGGACGCCAATCCACCGCAGGGGCACACACACACATTCACTCCTATGGGCAATTTTGAATCATCAATCAACCTAATGCACATGGTTTTAGACTGTGGGAGGAAACCAGAGTACCTGGGGGAAACCCACGCAAGCACGGGAGAATTGCAAACTCCGCACAGAAAAATCCCGAGCCCGGGATTCAGACCCAGGATCTTCTTGTTGTGAGGCGACCATACTTACCACTACGCCATCGTGCCGCCCTAGCTAAATATTTATTTATTTAATTCTATCCTAGACAAGATAAAAGAACATCCTTGTTAGACCTTTTAATTTTGCATTCTGCATATAATAATCCTTTGTATATATTCTTTTAGCTTTCTGTGTCAGAAACAAATACAGTATATCAAAATAAATAAAAATTATTCATTGATTTATTCTTAAACTCAGACTCGCAGGGTTCTGTTGGAGCCTATCCCAGTGCACATAGGGCGAGAAGCAGGGGTACATTCTGGACAGGTCACTAGTCCATCGCAGGGCCACATGTCAAAAAACAACCATACGCACTCACATTCACTCCTATAGGCAAATGTTTTTGGACTGTGGGAGGAAAACGGAATACCTGGAGGAAACACACAAGTGCAGGGTGAACATGCAAACTGCACACAGAAAGACCAGGGAATCGAATCCATGACCTTCTGGCTGTGAGGCGGATGTGTAATTTTATTTGTCACATACATAAGTATACAACGTATGACATATAGTGGAATGTTTTTTCCTTGCATATCTGATCTTGAAAGAAACAACTGAGCATCTTAAGCATTTCAGCCACCACTGCCCCATAAAGGCTTTATGTTTATTTCCTTAAGATATCCGCAGGTAAACAGACCACTGAATTGTGAGCATTTTGTGTGTATTGGTTAATATCAAAATGTCAAAACAAGACCGGGAATTGAATTAATTTGGTTAATGGGACATGGAGATTTTAATGAACATGAAATTATAATGATGGATGCTACTAACGTTTATTTGTGCTGCAAAGGTCAGCTCTGTCACTTCCAAGCATCGTTTGGCGGAATTGCCAAAAAGTGTGGGTGTTCACACATTTTTCTCTTGTTTATTCTCCTGCTGGTTTGTCTCACAGGCTAAGTACATTAGGATTTATAAACAGTTTATTCATTGTCACATCCCAAATAGTCTTATCCAAGCCAAATGTGGCAACAATTGGTGAGAAGAGACTGCTTTGAACCAGATAAGATGTATCTAAAGCTCAGTGTCAGTTTCATGGTGTTAATAACATGTTCATTATTATAAAAATGGTATTTTTATAGTTGTATGAAACCTATAATGGGCAAAAATATTAGGACATCAACCAATTGATATATGTTTTTTAAACAACGGCACAGTGGCTGACACAGTACTGTCAGCACGGTCAGCACGTTCGCCTTGCAACAAAAAGGTCGTGGGTGTGATTCCCAGGCCTTTCTGTGTGGAGTTTGCATGTTCTCCGAAATGCTTGTGTGGGTTTTCTACGGGTACTCAAGTTTTCTACCACAGTCCAAAAACATGTATCAGGTTGCATCAGGTTGATTGGTGATTCTAAATTGCCCATATGATTAAATATGGATGTGATTAATATGTGAAATCAGTTTCCTCACAAAACCCATCTTAGAAAGTTGGAGCCAACTGGTGGCTGATTGGCAAGCCAGGTCTTCCTGGTCTTCCAATGAACAACTCAGTTTTTTAACTATTTAAGCCACCAGTAAAAGTGAGAGTCAAGAAAGTGTTCAGTGTGTGTTGTGTGCCAACAGTCTGGGAAAGATATTTTGGTCACAGGTCTTTGGCCAGGAACACTCTTTCCCCAACTTGTGTTTTAATTTGTGTGTTGACAGATGCCTTTAGTGCCAACAAAAAAACCTTTTAAAGATATATTTTTCTTTTTTCTCCCTCTTTCTGTTTCTCTTTTATTTACCGCCTGTCCCCCCTTTTTCTTTCCTTTCTACCTCTTTCTTTCTCTCCCAGTTTCTTTCCTTACCTTCCTTCCTTTTTCTCTCTCTCTCTCCCCGTTTCTTTTATTACCTTCATTGCTTTCTCTACCTGTTCTTGCCTTTCTTTCTGCCTCTCCCTCTCTAACCCCACCACTGCCAGGAATGAGCAGGAAGACCTGGGTTCAAGCCCCACCACCGCCAGTATGCGTCGTTGATCAAGATCCGGAAGACTGCGCCATGGGGTCGGACATTATTTATATATTTTTTCTGTGTAGTGAGATATCTAAGTCTCCGTTTACAGCTCGCACACGTCATACACAAGCGTTAAAAAATTAGCTAACCCAAGTTAATAAAAAGACAACAACGCACTCTAGTGTTTAAAGTATCTGAATCTGTGACATTCACTTCCGGTAATATGATAAACATCTGGCTAAATCCTAACAAATGCACTAAATTGAGTGTGCTCCTAAAGACTTATTCACACTTTGTTAGTGCACTACAGTTTGAAGAAGATGATGATCGAGATCCAGCCGCTGTGTCGCACCGGAAATGACGTTTGCCGGCATGTTTCAGTGTTATTTAACAAACCAAGCTCGCCTCTTGTATAACTGGGGTTTCTGAATGAAGTTACACAAGCACCCCCACCCTACACACACACGCACGCAAGCGTACGGAGTTTTGGCGCTCTGAACACACCACGTTGTTTTATTCGTCAACTTATTTTCGGGTAAACGGAATACAAGCCGGGAGCAAACATGGCTAAACGTAAACAGCGAACAGCTGTTGAGACTGGAAAGGACGGGACAAAGAAGGTGATTCAAGATGAGAAAAAGAGAAAATCGTCTTGCAAAACGCCCATCATTAAAGGTAGACAGAAACAAAATTACTTAAACCCCCTTAGCTTAAGGCTTATACTTTATCCCAGTTTTTATTTTAACTTGCAAGAGTTGCAGGATTTTGACTTGATACTGAACTTAAGATGCTTTTAGCAGCTGTATTGTGCAGCTGTGCACTTTTGCATGGCTGCCCTTGTGGATCTGACTGCAATCTTTATGGTAACTGGTGCAACTAAAAAGCATTTCGTTTCTCAAACATGCACGCGAAACGATAGCAGCTTTTTCCCTCTTCTCCTCCCAAAGTTAGGTAAGAGCTGATCAGGACACGCCTACTGAAGGACGGTCGAGCGGTGGGTGGGTGGCTGGGGCTTAATGGGTGAAAACGTTACAGGTGATATCTTAAAGGATTGTATCAAAGTAACTTAGCATAAGTGCTGCACAATAAATCATTTCAGCATCAACATTGCAATGTGTGCAACTGCAATAATCACATCACAGGATGTCCAGTGGGAGATATCTTTATAGTGTTTTTTGAGCTCAGTTACTGTGCGAACATTTCAGGTAAACAATAACTGTTGTGGGTGGCACGGTATAACCACGTTTGCCTCAGAGCAAGAAGTTGTGGGTTTGATTCTCGATTGATAGGTTGATTGATGATTCTGAATTTGTGCATAAGAGTAAGTGTGAATGTGTTTGGTTGTTTGTCTATGTGTGTGGGCCTGCGATGGACTGGCAACCTGTCCAGGGTGTTCCCCTGCCTTTCGCCCTATGTGCTCTGTGGTAGGCCCCAGCAGACCCCTGTGACGCCGAGTTAGGGTATAAGCAGGTATAGAAGGTGAATGAATAAATGAATGAATGAATGAATAATTGTTATACATTAAATACATTTTAACATTTTACATTTTTACAATAACGTCTATGCAGTGCAGTTTCATATTGCACGATTCAATCTTTGTTCTATTGTATTGATCTATGCCTATCAGTTGTGTTATTTTATACAGATGTGCATCGTCACAAACTTAGCAAAATCATTTAAAAATAAGGAATGCTTTCAAAATAGATCATTTCAAGTTATCTGGTGGAATTTTAATTTCATTTAATACACGAATGCATTTTTTGGTGTATAATTATGTATGTGACAAATAAAACTGGAATTTATTTTAAATGTTTCGGTTACAGAGGTGATAAATCTTTCATCTGGAAATACTGAATACTCAAGATTTTGTTGCTTAACATTTGGATTTAATTCCCTAAAAAATTATTAATGCTGTTTTGTTAGCCTGGTATAAGTGATGCATTAATATTTCTGATTTATGTATTGTCAGACAGGGGTACCAAAGCCAAAAATATTGCCAAGGCCACCAGGTCGAGAAGCCAAGCAGTGAAAAAGGCAATTAAGCCAGCAGATGGAAAGAAGAGCAAATACTCCGAGGGGGCGTTAAAAGAAGAGCCAGAGGACATTATTGAGGATTTGAACACATCAGTTCCCATAAACTCTGTGCTAAAGAGTATAGATAATAAGATGAAAGAGAGGAAAAAAGAAAATGAGACTGAGAGTGAAGAAAGTGAGGAAGATGAGGACTGGGAGGAAGTGGAAGGTGTGTGTTTTTCTGTAAAAATGTGACAGTGAATGAGTCAGAGTTCTTATAAGTTGGGGGATTAAGAAATGTGTGTATAATTTTTCTTAGAACTGGCAGGCCCATTAGGACCAGCAGCAGGAGACCAAGAACCCACAGTTCCTTCTCAGCCTGTGGAAATCGAGATTGAGACAACTGAGGCCAGGCACAAGAGGCAAAAAAGGTGTGTGTGCGTTTATGAGAGAAAGAGTGTGCTGTGCAAAATTCTGTATTGAATAATAAATTACCCTAGAAAACAGAAAAAAATTCAGCTGGCCCATATTTGCATATTGGAGCATAATGTTGCATAATGTTGATGTAATGCAATAACTATTACTTGTTTAAAGTTTAATGTTAAGTCTGTTTTTCTATTAAATATATTTCCTGGTTTCTAAAATTAACACCTTCAAGACTATCTGTCACATTTTCCACCAATTGAGCGAGTAGGTGTTGACAGCTGAAGTTCAAGTTATTATGGTGCCTGTTTCCAGGGAGAAACAGCAAGCTGAGATTGAGATGTACCTGCGCAGAATAGTGAACCGTTTTACTAGGACATGTCATGAGGACATACACAAGGTTGAGTGCTCACATATTTTTTGTGCATGACTGGCGTGATATATCTTGTATTTGACTTTTGTGTTGATGTTCATTATTTAACATTTTACATTTCTCTGTCACTCAGGTTCACCTATTATGTTTATTGGCTAGCGGTTTGTTCCAGAACCGCGTATGCCACGAGCCTGATCTACTGGCTATCACCTTGTCGTTAGTTCCTGCCCACTTCACTACAGTTTTGGAAAAAAAGATTAACTCAACCTTTCTGAATGAACTTTTGAAGTGGTAAGAACATACAATACATTACTGTGAAAATTGTGAAGGAGCAGTCTGTAATTTGTTTTTGCTGTTTGCAAGGTAAACGAAAATTGCATTAAATCAGTATGATGCCAATGTAAGTTTAAAAAAACTAGCTGTACCTTTTCAGTTAATGAAGCACTAGTCTGTAAGCTCACTCTCACTAGTGCATTTTTTTAAAGTTAGCTGGCTTTACTAAAATGTATCCTTGCTATGCAGTAGCTGTTGTTTAAAAATAGATTAGTAATAGATTTTTGGAAGATAGAACTAGAACATACCCCTGTCTTTCGCCCTATTTGCGCTAGAATAGGCTCCTGTGGACCCCGGCGCCCTGAGTTAGGAAATAAGCGGGTATCGAAGATCAATGAACTAGAACATTGTACCTCTGCTATCTAACTATTTAGTAAGTGGGAATTGACAAATAACGTAATCGGACAAAAAATTTCTATCAGATCTGGAGGTGTGATTAAACTTGCAAAAGGGTGCAAGTATTTGTATGGCAGTGGTGGGAATTAGAATATCTGATTGTTACATTAAAATTAGCTCATATTGGGTTTAGCAGGCTGGGGTGCAACCTGTATTATTTCATTCTAAAGGGTGTTCGGTGTGGTTAAGGTCAAAGCTCTGGGCAGGACAATTTGAGTTTTCCCACAGCAACCATAACACATAGACCTCAAAGGCTTTTTGCACTGGGGCATTGTCAGGCTAGAACTGTGTTTGTAATGCTTAGTTTTAGTAAAGGGAATTCTGATGCCACATTCAGCATACAGACAGAGCCTAGACAATAGCACAAGCATTATATAGCATCATATGTATTTGCTCTTTTTAGGTTTAAAGTGACATTTACATTAAATCCTGCTCTGCCTGAAGAGAATAACATGGGACTTGAAAACATACTGAAGAGACGTTTAGGAAGTCTCTCAGCACGTAATCACCAGGAGTTGACCTATGTAAGGGACCTTTATGTCATCATTTTTGGACTTGTTAGTATATTGCTATGTTAACCTTGTTCATAAACACACAAAAATGTTTCTAGCTGTTTCTACTGGTGCTGAGGTCACTGCACATTTTCTGTCGATTGGTGCTCTCACTTCAGCCATTACCATTTAAGCCACCAACAAAAAAGGTAGATTTGTGTGTATTAACTTTTTGTTTTTAATTGATTGAGATATGTAAGCACAAACTTACATTTAAGCTTTGAACTCATTCAGTGTATTTGTTTTCTTATTTAGGAAAGAGCCCAAACCTCCAATAGTCCTCCTACAAGGAAAAAGTCTGATGAAGCTGATGAAAAGCCGCCAGAACCCAAGGTTTTACTTGGGTCTAAACGCTCATTAGCTTCCTGTACTGAGAAGCAACCAAAGAAGGGAGGGAAGAGGCAGAAAAAAAATGTTGAGGACGGAAGGGACAAAAAAAAAGAATCTTCTGGGGGACAAAAAGCAAAAAACACAAAAAGAAGAAGTACCGCATCCAAAGTGTCATATAAAGAAGTTAGCAGTGACGAGGAGGAGGAGCATAGTGATGGAGAGGAGTTTCAGCCGAACAGCGAGGAAGATAGTGAGGATTCAGCGTATGAGGCAAAACGGTCCAGCAGAAATGCAAGGACTAAAGAAAAACGCGAAAATCAGGCTCCGCAACACTGGAGCAAAATCAGAAACAAAATAAAGAAAAATAAAGAGCAAGAAGATGAAAAAGTTGATGAAGATTATATTGAGGAGCTTAAAGAAGAACTAGATGAGCTAGAAGAAAAGAAGCAACCAGGAAGAAAGAAGCAGGGGAAAGGGCATGATGAATGGATAGAGGTGTACCTAAAAGGGGCAAAAAGATGGATGTGTGTTGACATTGATCAAGGGGTAGGGCGCCCAGAGCTCTGTGCCAATCAGGCCACTCAGCCAATAACATACATAGTGGGTGTAGACGAAGACGGTTACCTGAAAGATGTGAGCAGCCGCTACGACTCCAACTGGCTCACATCATCACGGAAACGACGCATCAGTTCAGAGTGGTGGAATGAGACATTACTCTTCTACGAGTGTCCCGATTCTGCTCAGAAGAAGGACGAAGATAAAGAGGTACAACAAGAGCAAAAAGGATCTGCGAGTATTCACACATTAACTGGACATGACCCTGTATTATAGAGAAAAGATATAGTGGATAAAAAAATAAGATATTGGAACAACAAATTTTATTCTGATAGCCATTATTTATATCTGGTTTCTTTAAGGGTGTGTTCTTTAAGGGTGCGTTAAGGGCCGAATAAAACGAACTCTATTGTGAAACAAGACAGCTAAAAAGATGGGTGCTTTCAAATAAGTTTTAGTGCGGTTGGATCGAAATTTGAACACAGTACAAACCAAAATGTATCTAATGGGACCCAAAACATAGATATATATATAGATATAGATATATAGAATGTACATCACATTTGATGTGATGTACATTCTTTGATTTCAATGCACTACTGAGACTGGTTTGTCTCATCAAATAGTCTGTGCTGCACAATAGTCAAACATTTTTTGCATACAACATAGGATATACTGGTGCGGTTTTGAACATTTAGGATCTCTTTGTAAGTTCTCAGTTAGTAAAAGTAAACACACATAATGAGCACATTTAATCCAGTACACCACATTGTGTCAGATGGAAATTTCTGCCATAAAATATTCATCACCAAAGCCCACCTATCTGATCATGAACATTTTACTATGTTTCATATCTTTGTCTAAAAGTTTAAACATTAAGGGTACCAGGACCAAACGTATCATTATCCTTTTTTGTTCTGGACCAATTAAACCAGACATACCTACATATTTCAAACTTGCTCTTTCTTCTTCTCTCTCTCTCTCTCTCTCTCTCTCTCACATAATAGCTGCAGGACAAGTTGATGGATAAGCCATTGCCCAAAGCAATAACCGAGTATAAAAACCATCCTCTATATGCACTGAAGAGGCACATACTAAAGTATGAGGCACTCTACCCCGCAACTGCCACCATTTTGGGCTACTGTCGCGGAGAAGCTGTCTATTCACGGTAAATGTCAAACAGTAAATAAGGCGTCTAAAATAAATGCAGCCAATGTTCTACCACCAATTGGGTCGCTTTACTCTGACCTGTTACTCGCTGGAGCAACAGATTAGAGTTGTTGGTGCTGCTAATGTTGATGTTCATTATGATTTAAAGGAGTACACAACTTTACATGGATTTAGAAGTAATAATTCAGCTCTTAAACGATGTTTTGCATTTTAGGGATTGTGTCCACACACTGCGCTCGAGGGACACTTGGTTAAAGCAAGCACGCACTGTCAGACTCGGAGAGACACCTTACAAGGTAAGAAAAACTGGTCTATTTCTATTAACTATAAAGGAAATGACAATGTCCATTACAAAATTATGAATGCAATTACTATTAAATCCTCTTGTTAAAGGACAAAATCGAATTTTACTTTTACCCTTTAGTTCATTTTTAGTATACTGTAAAAGAAAAATCTTTCATGCATAAAAATTAATCGATTAAACTATTGCTCTAGTCTGTATCATTAATATACCACATTAAGCATGTCTGGTTTTAAAACGAAAAATGTTTGCACCCCCTGTTGGATTAGATGGTAAAGAGCATGTCGAATCGTGCTCGGAAAGTCAGAATGATGTCTGAGAACAAGGATGAAAAGGACCTGGCTCTGTTTGGCCAATGGCAAACCGAGGATTACCAGCCTCCCGTCGCCATTAACGGCAAGGTAAGCCTGTCACAACAAGAGAGAATTTTAGGTTCTGAGTTTGTAATTAAATTAGTAAAAGTTTTTGCTGTTTTCATATGTTAATAACAATAAGAGAAATATAGGCAAACAAAAGAAAATTCATTATATTACAGTCTTCTTCTCCTTTCGGCTGCTCCCATTTAGGGGTCGCCACAGCGAATCACTTG
>JAOTQW010000024.1:5188907-5199927 GCA_026260075.1 Sisor rabdophorus
TACCTTGGTTGTTACAAAAAAAAAAGGAAAGCAACAGATAAGGTGTGTGTGTGTGCGCGCGCGCGTGTGCGCGCGCGCGTGTGTGTGCGCGCGTGTGTGCGCGCGCGTGTGTGCGCGCGCGTGTGTGCGCGCGTGTGTGTGCGCGCGCGCGTGTGTGTGTGTGCGCGCGCGCGTGTGTGCGAAAGAAGAGTACAGAGGAAAAAAAAAGCCATGTGTGGTTCTGACCTGGCACTGGCATGGCTGTGTGGGCTGCAGTGTCACAGCCGCTTTCTCCTAAACCCTAAGATGAGATGCTTTATCAGGTTGAGAGCTCGCTTTCTTTCCCTGACAACATGCAGGTGCAGGGATGCTTCCTAGAGTCTCTTAAAGAATTCTTAAGCTAATGCTTGCAAAAAGTTGCTTGTCCCTAATAATAATAATAATAATAATAATGTGTGTCTTTCTACAGTCAGGTTTAATTTACTTTCTATTTCTATTCTTTTTTTTTTCTGAACATCCTTTCTAGTTGATTTTTGCCTTGTAAGCTTCACCTCTCCAGTCTCACTAAACATTGTACAATCTTAGGATACATGCATAAGCTTGTGTTGCTTAATTAATTCATGATTATTTATTGTCTATACGCACTCATTCCTTAAATTGTAGTCACTCGGGTCTGCTGGAGCCTATCCCAGCACGCATAGGGCAAAATGCAAGGCTACTCACTGGACTGGTTGCCAGTCTATCACTGGGCCACAAATAGACAAACGACCACTTGCACGTTTTTCTTTTCTTTTAATCTCTAGGTATCACCAGCTGTAGCCAAACTGGTCCTTCTCCATTTCCACTGGCAAGTGTCACATATACTAGACAGGTGAGAGAACACAGACAAACAGGCCCTAATTAAATAACTGTCGAATTTACAAAAACATAGACTAGCAAACTTTTTTTGTGTTACAGGTACACGTCCAACTCGTCTCAGTTGCTTTGCGAGGCCCAGGTTCAGCCTATTACCACCTGCCGATCTTTAACTGTAAGTACGTCTATTATGTTATTACATCAGTTAATATCTCACTGGTATAATAGAATAGAAAAGTGCAAATAGGACAGTATGTGCTTTGTTATACAGTGTTTTATTATGTCATTAGATAAGTGTGTTTTAATTAACAAATCTGGTAAAGCTATAAGGAGAAATATTTATTTTAATAAAAAGCTATTTTTTTTCAATAATAAAATTCCATTATTATTGTTAACAGGAAGTGGTAGCACTAATACAGAAGACTGTGGGTTTAATTCCCAGCAGCACCAAGTTACCACCGCTGGGCCAAGCAATGCTCTTAATTAATTTAGTTGTACAAATGTAAGTCACTCTGGATAAGCGTGACTTCCAAAATATAAATCTATATTCATTAAGCCAATGAAGGAACAAATCAGTGTTCTTGGACTTTGTTTTACTATCTGTAGAAAATCAATGAAGAAAATCCCACAGTATACTTGTTCGTTGGAATGTCACAATCTTGAAGTCAGTACTTATTAATCACAATTATTGATTGTATTTTTGTTACATGGCTTAAGAATTACCTCATCAGATAGTGGTCAAAGCGCACTGAAATTAGGAACTTGTGGGCTGTGCCTAATTTTGATTAACCGGTGTAAGACTAGCATGTATTCACAAAAAGCTAGTGTTTGGGGAAGGGGGAGGGGTTCTTTTTTTTTGGTGTCTTTGGATATTTTATTCTAATCGGACAAAAGCCTCGTCTGATTAGTCAAACATTCTTAGCTTTTGTGCTTGAATCGCATGAAAACCTGCATCCACAGACCCTCTGTAGATGAGGTCAGATATCTATCCATAATCCATCCATTAAAATGTAAACATCTGTTTAGCCCTACTGAGTGTTTTGCTTGACGTTGCTGATTTATAGCTAAACTCTTTGATACATGTGTTCATTTTGATTGTAGGCCGTGGCGTCGTTGCAGTGTGGCGTGTGTCTGCAGTTTGTGCGTAGAGATGCTCTGCTCTCTTTACCGTGTCAGCACTCCTTCTGCAAATCCTGCTGGGAGCAGCATTGCACAGTGCTGGTCAAAGATGGCATAGGAGTGGGTAAGCATGTCTCTCTCTGCGTGTTTGAATACCTTAAGTATGTCATTTGCAAATGTATTTTCTTGTAAAAGTTTCACTGAAAGAAAGAAAAGGCAAAAGTTGTAGTTCTTTAATTGATAGATAGCTTGAATCTGAAAGAAGAAAGAAATCCATTGTATAAAGCTACACATGTGTTTACATAATTTCAGGGATTTCGTGCATGGCTCAGGACTGTTCCCTTCAGACGCCAGAGGATTTTGTCCTGCCACTGCTGCCCAGTGAAGAACTTAAGGAGAAATACAGACGCTACCTCTTCAGGGACTACGTGGAGGTATTGTGTGATCATGGAGCTACTATATGTATATATGAGCCTTTCAGCAAGGCCCTTAACCCCAGAATTGCTTAGTTGTATGATCTAATAGTGTCTGTTTGTCAGGGAATTTCTGAAACAAAACATGTCTTTTTTGTACTTTGATGTCTTACATTTTAAACATTGCATGTACAGTAGACCCTTGATTTACATCACAATTCGTTCCTAAACTGTTTGTGTTCCAAAATGTTTGTGACCTGAAGTTAATTTCTCCAAAAGGTTTAAAAGGAATAAGATTCATTTGTTTATGACCCCTACAAACCATTACAAATTACTTTATAATAGTAAATTTAATTTCAAAACCATTAAAAAATAATTAACTTAGCTGAGACGACTTCTGGCTTAACAGACGAGAGAAGATTAGGTCAAATTCTACTGTTTTTATTTCTACAGAGTCACTTTCAGCTGCAATTGTGTCCTGGTGCAGACTGTCCAATAGTCATAAAGGTTCAAGAGCCTCGAGCTCGGAGGGTTCAATGCAGTCGCTGCGATGAAGTCTTTTGGTAAATAAAATCTAACTTTAAATTTATGCTGCTGTGATTTCTGTAGGTCACGTCAATATTGAAATGTAATGCGTTCAGATTTCATTTACACTGCCTGGAATAATACTTTTACTGTTTAACGGTCCGGAAGTACATTCTTTTTTATATGTAGTAAATATTCGAATAGTATGTGCTTAGGAAAGCCCTAAATATAAGTTTGCTGATTAGTGGAGGCGAACTGGATGTCTACTATTGTCTGTTTGTAGTTTTAAGTGCAGACAGATGTACCACGCCCCCACAGACTGCGCTACCATCCGCAAATGGCTCACTAAGTGTGCCGATGACTCTGAGACGGCCAACTACATCAGCGCACACACTAAAGACGTGAGTAAATTCACAAACACTGACGTTAATGTATCTACACAGATGCATGCACAGATTATAATATACTATAATTCTTCACTATTGTAAGAAAATAAAAGCTGGATGTGTTGGATTGAATTGCAGTGCCCTAAGTGCAATATCTGCATCGAGAAAAACGGAGGCTGTAACCACATGGTGAGTAGCCATGATTCTGCATATTTTTGTGTAAAATTGTCATAATATAAATGAATGCACTATATTATTAGTCATGTGACTGATGTTAATTGCCATTCCCACGTGGATACATTTAAAGAAAATTAAATTTTTACAGCCTGACTGAAGGCTCACCTAACAAGCAAGTTGGGTAATTATGGTTATTTGTGAATACTAATAATGATAATACTCATTCTACCAGTTTGTGCTGTTGAACATCTTTCAAATTTGTGTTGGGAATCTTGGAGAGACAACTGTCAAATATTCTTATTAGGATATCAGGCCATGTGCAGTTCTTTTCAACAACTACTTATTTTAAAGTTGTCCTGTTTGCTGATATTTCTAAGAATTTAATATCATTTTCCTTGGCAGCCTACCATACCAGACATTTTTCAGACTGGACGGTTTATTAGTGCCTGATTAGTGGGACATGCATTATACCAAAATAAGTAACTGATTATTTGTAGGCTAACTAAATTATAAATGTTACAGTAGTCAGCATAAAATTTTTACAACAAAGTAGGTTGTGATTTCAGGAATGTGCGCCTAAATAAAAAACATTTAAGAGATAAAATATACTATAATTTTATGGTGATTGGTTAAAAATCAAATCTTCCCCTATATCTATGCTTTAAATATAGTCGCTGAATCTTACACTCAAATTGTGAGCATCTTTGGGTGTTGATTACAGGTTTCCAAAAAGTATTGACCTTTCTTGTTTTCTCTCTTTCCATACAGCAATGCTCCAAGTGTAAACACGGTAAGACCCTTAGTGCTATGCGTGTGACAATATTTAATCTAATAAAACAAGCATTAACCTGCAGCAGTCTGTCATAAATGATGGATATGTGTTTATATAGATTTCTGCTGGATGTGTTTGGGAGATTGGAAGACTCATGGCAGCGAGTATTACGAGTGTAGCCGCTACAAAGAGAACCCTGACATCGTGAACCAGAGCCAACAGGCACAGGCTAGAGAGGCCCTGAAAAAATACCTCTTCTACTTTGAAAGGGTAAAAGACGCACAAAGAGATGCTAAGAACAAGCACTAATTAAATAGCTGGCAACCTTAATGACCTAAGACTTGACTGGATGTTGAGTGCTATTTAAGGTTCACTGGGCATGTTGGACCGTGAAATAGGTCAGGGGGGCTGTTTAAAAGCAGATTATTAAAACTATAAGTGAATTAATTAGCTAATTTTTACCTAAACCTTCAGATGTAGTAGTTCTTTAGTATTTGTAATGTTACTTCAGGTGTTTTCTCCCTGATTGAACTGTTTACCATCAGTAGATGTTATTTCATCAGAGAGAATAGAGGTAGCAGGTCGAGCTACAGGGAGCCACAATAAGAGTGAATCATTTCATTTTAAAAATGTATACGAGGTTAACTGCGCTGTTTACCAAAGACGTTTCGAACTGGCTACAGTTAACATCAATTGGGTGAAATCACACACGTTGAGCAGGATGTACTGAGAGTATGTGAGAGGAATGCATGTCTGTGTGCATGTTTTTACACATGTTCCCCACTCTACTAGCCAATTCCACACTCTACAGGTTTCTCTTTGTAACCCATGCTATTGCTTAGATATTAGGTCATATATCATTCATTTATTTATTCATTCATCTTCCCTACCCGCCTTTGCATCAACTTGGGGTCACTGGATATGCTGGAGCCTATCCCAGCACTTGTAGGGTGAGGGGCAGGGGTATACCCTGGACTGGTTGCCAGTTCATCGCTGCACCACACAGATAAACAACCACAGTTTTAAGACTGTACTCTGAGTACCTTTTTTGCAGTGAGGCGACCAGACTAACCACTACGCAATATATTTATCGTAATTTTTTTATTGTAGCATTGTCTGTATCATGCAATTGTAAATAGGTAGGCAAATGATACATAGTGTGTGTGTGTGTGTCTGTATATGTTTTTAGTGGGAGAATCACAACAAAAGTTTGCAGCTAGAGGCTCAGACATATCAGCGCATTCAGGAGAAAATCCATGAGCGAGTTATGAATAACCTGGGTACCTGGATTGATTGGCAGTACATGCAAAATGCTGCCAAGCTACTGGCCAAGGTATGTACACACCCTGTTCTTTTCTGTTATTGGCACCCTGCCTTTCTGTTACTTAAGATCATTGCTTCATTTGACTGACCTGTCATGTAATTTTGTGTCGTGCTTCACAGCTGTTTTTGCGCCGTGTTTGTATTTGCTTCCTTTAGTGTCGCTACACACTGCAGTATACCTACCCCTATGCCTACTACATGGAGTCTGGACCCCGCAAAAAACTGGTCAGTGACAAACATTATGCACATGCAACTAAAGCTTTAATGTGTTTGGTTAAATGAGGAAATAATAGTGAAGATTACTGCTGCAGCTTTATCATGTAATTATATATATAAATATATAAAATAAGCCCATTTAACTAAATAGCTTTGTTGGTAAAACAGTTTTTTTTTAATACTTGCTGAAACCGTCAAAGTTATCTCAATGCTGATCGCACTGAACGACTAAAAAATTCAATCAATCCTCTCATTCCATCCAGTCCCCTTAATTACCCAGACATATAAATGTTTCTCAAAAGATTATTTTTACTTACTTTTAACATGGAATAATAAGTGCTGGTGCAGTTTTTGATTTATTTATTTGGATTGATTGATTGATTTTTTTTTAAGCTTGTTTCCGATCAACTGTACATATTTTCTGTCCAAGTGTAACTATTAATGTTTAGCAGTTGTTTTTATCTACTTGTGTGTGTCTGTAGTTTGAGTACCAGCAGGCACAGCTGGAAGCGGAGATCGAGAACCTGTCATGGAAGGTGGAGCGGGCGGACAGCTATGAGCGAGTAGAGGGGGAGCTTAATGCCACTGACAGAGGGGTGAGAGGTTTTTGTTTACAGTTCTCTTCTCCTTTAACACACACACACACACTTGCTTTTGTGAATTAAAATAATCACAGCGCCGGATTAAAAATCTTGGGGGTAAAAGAGTGAATTCAATTTTACAAATGTACTATTGTTCTACTAGCAATAGTAATACATTTTTGGTATTAAATTTATTTTTATCCATGATTGAATACTAAATGTCTCAAGTCTTGAATGCTTTATTTATCAGAAAAAAACTTAATAAAGACTATTTATGGTTTGTGTAATGTAAAGAAGTGGTGGCTTATTGGTTATGGTGTTGGACTGATACCAGAAAGACCAGGGTTAAATTTCCAGCACCACCAAGCCACCTTCCGGAGCCCCTGAGCAAGGCCCTTACCCCCTAATTGCTTAGTTGTATAAACAAAGTGTCTGCCAAATTATGTAAATATAGAGGTAAAGAATATATATTAGTACTAATAGTACTAATAGGGGTGGCCTAGTGGTTAACGTGTTGGACTGATACCAGAAAGACCGGGGTTCGATTCCCAGCACCATTAAGCCAAATGCCCTAAATGTAATAGCCAGTACGGAAACCCCCATTATTAAGTTTCAATTGAATTGAAGTTTTAAAAAGGTTTTACACTACATTTCTGGTTCATTTTCTAGTTGATTCTTAAGCTCTACTTATTTACTTGTAACAATAATGCTCCAGTGAAATGACTGGACCTTTTACGTAATTCTAGCTGGTCTGCAGTTACATTATGTCCATGTGCTATAATAATTCTCTAGCATTAGCACACTTGCAGTATTTATTCCTTCATTCGTTCTCGGGCTATACCAGGACAGTTCGCCCGCCCATCATGGGGCCATACACACGCGTGCACTTGCTCATATGAGCAATTTAAAATTAAAACCAACCTAATGTACATGTTTTTGGACAATAGGAGGAAACCAGAGACCTCGGATTAAACAAACGCAAGAGCGGGGAGAACATGCAACCTCCACACACACAAACCCTTGTCCGGGACCTTTATGTTGTAAAGCGACAGTGCTAACCACTACGTTACCGTGTCGCCTGACTTTCAGCATAACATGTATAATCTAACAATGTGCTATACTAGTGGTTAGGTTTGCAGATTGATTTTAGTTGTGTGCCTTTATGCAAATTTTTTTTTACCCTCTCAGGATTTGGAAAATCAGATGCACATCGCTGAACAGAAGAGGCGCACACTGCTGAAGGATTTTCACGACACCTGAACATTTGTCTGACCTGATGGCAGTGTTTGGCTCTTCTTTTTGTCATCCCTTCTTCCCTGTCCCTCTGTCTCTTGCTCCAAAGATCCTATCACCTCCCCCATACTTCCCTTTACTTTTTTTTGTGCTGTTTCTTATCAGTGTCTCTTGCTCCCTTTGGCCATCTATTCTATAGTATCTCCTGTTTGCCTTCTCCCTCCTCATTCCCTTTCCACCCAGCTGTATCTCAGCACCAGGGTTGCAAAGTAGCATGATTATATTATACCCCCCCCCCACACACACACATTCATATCAGTTCAGCACACAATTTAAAACACTCCTAAAACATTGACTAACTGCTGCTCTTCCAGCTGATTTCTCCCAGTAGGCACTGTTTTTTTTTTTTGTTTGTTTGTTTTGTTTGCTTGGGTTTTTTCCCCAAAAAAACTCTCAATTTGGGTTTTTTTTTTTGAAAGATGGCTGTTGATAGTTAGCTCATTTAAAAACAATGAACCATGCTGTAATTTTCACTGGTTGTACATTAATACAGAAATAGTTACTGAGAGAAGGTTTTTAAACCAGATCTTGAGTCTTGTGTGTTTGTTCTGTAAACATGTACACACACCACATTTATTACATACCGCATAGAATGTTGATGCATTTTGGAGATGGATATTGTTTACCAAATTTAGAGGTTCATGATTACATTTCTATTCTTATCTTTGGGAACGAGGTGCCTGTTTCTGGGTGCTCATGTGATTATATTTGACACGTTACCACTGTATTTTCAGGTCTCCGCACACAGACCAAATATAGCCAGACTTGTGAGCGAGATAAAATTACCCACCCTGCGATGACCCATTTACACATGCATTTAAAAGATAGAAAAAACAAAGAAGCAATTTTTACTATAGTACCAAGAACAGGCTTTATTTAAAGAATCATCTTTTTCTGTTTGAGACATGTGCAGACATCACACCTGGGGAAAAACATTATTGTTACTTAAAATCATTTAGATCAGAGATCCATTATGTGGCCAAAAGTATCTGTTCACCTGCCTTGAATCGCATATGAATATAAGGGACATCCCATTCCTAATCCGTTTCATGTCAGTCCATCTTTTGCAGCTATAACAGCTTCAACTCTTCTGGGAAGGCTGTTCACAAGTTTATAGGGTGTGTTTATGGGAAGGCCTGGCTCTCGGTCTCGACTCTAATTTACCCCAAAGGTGTCCTGGAAGTGACACTTCCAGGTTCATTCTCCAAATGTCTTGGAAAGCTTAAGAATTTAGAGTTCCTTTTTTACTGGAACTAAGGGACCATGCCCAGCTCCTCAAAAACAACCCCACATCATAATAATCCCCCCTCCACCAAAGTTTATACTTGTCACAATGCAGTTAGACCAGTGCTGTTCTCCTGGGAATCAAACCCAAACTCGTTCATCAGATTGCCAGATGGAGAAGCGCAATTTGTTACTTCAGAGAACCAGCTACACTGGTCTAGCATCCACTGGTGGTGAGCTTTACTCCACTGCATCCTACGCTGTGCCTAGCACTTGATATTTGGCTTCGATGCAGCTGCTTGGCCATAAAAACTCATTCTGTGCATGGAATTGATTGGAACACCTGATTGCCATTATTGGGATGGGCGAGCAAATACTTTTGGCAATATAGTGTATGTGTGCAGAGTCACTATTAATGTAGCGCAGTGTAAGCAAATATAAAAGTCAAAATATACGTCTCACCCTTACAGATAATAGAATGTTAACCAATATTAAAATCATGTGTGAATATTTGCAGACTAAAAAAGGTTTTATAAAATGACAAAATGCTTGTTAGGAAACACCAGGAAACCCAAAAAAAAACATAGGATAAGCCATCTGCCAGCACAAAAGCATACACGTGTGTGCGCATAACACAAAAATAAAAATAACTACATTAATAACAAATTTAAAAAAAAAACAAATGTTAATGCAATTTTTAATAACATGTTTTGGTTAGATTATCTTAGAAATTTACATTTTTGCAATAGGATTGACTTATTGATTGAATCTAACAGAAAACTCATTCATAAGGAAGGTTCCAGCAAGAAGGTCCCAGGTTTAATTCCCGGGCCTTTCTGTGTGGTTTGCTTGGGTTTATTCCAGGTAGTCTTTCATCCTTCTCGTAAAAGTTTTGATTCAATGAACCGACTCGATTAATGATCTGAATCAGAGAAACGGTTTAGTTCTCGTGTAGACAAAGCAAGACTGGCGTGTTAGTCAATTTTAAAGTGATGGGCATTTAATGTCGGACCGGTTTTTGCGCGTTTTAATCAAATTGGATTGGTTAGTACCTAAACACCGACACCGACTAAACCCAAAATACACCAGTCAGCTAAATTAATCAGTCAGGAATAGTTTCTGTTAGAATATCACTAAGAACAGATCTTTACCGAGTCAATCCTATTGCAAACAACGATAATTAGCACGAGTCACGAGCGCCACTCGACCATTTACACACCGATGCTGACTGAAGGGAAGCTACTGTGGTGTAAACTAGACACTTGTATTGAGTTCAATCACTAATTTGGGTTTTAAAAGTCTCTACATTTTCCACTATCATTCTTTCAAAATAAAGTAACATCAATAATTTAAGAAGTCTCTGGTAACACGGTAAATAAAGCGACAGTTTTTAAATCTGGGTGGAGTCTGAACCCGGAAATGACGCAGCCAAGCTTTATTTATACCCGCGGACCGCAAGGTCGCGCTTCAGACAGACACGTGCGCTTTTAGTTGGTACCACGGAGCCGAGGCCGGCCCTGATCCCGTAGAACGGATGAACGCAGCCCGCGGTTTCCTAGTAACAACAATCAGCCAACACAATCCGTTAACGAAGGATAATTTCCAGCGCTAAATTCCACGCGGGCAGCGATCTGTGTATCGGATTGCGGCAGCGAGTCCAGCACAAGTTAACCGTAACGTTACTGTCTCACATTGGGACGCGTTTCTTTTCTGCAATCTTTCCGTAAAAGATTTAACTTTTCGTCGTTGCGCAATGGCGGACTACCTGATTAGCGGACAAACCGGCTACGTACCTGAAGATGGTCTGACCGGACAGCAGCTGTTTGGTTGCGGCGATGGCCTCACATACAAGTACGTAGCATACAGCCGGCTAATTCAGTAAATGATACAGTGAGAAACATTCCGGTTAGGGGGTCGTTCAGGAGCACCTACTGTTTAAAAGGGTTCACGAGCTAATCAAATGTCAAAAACTACTGAATTAAATTGTAAAGACGGTTTATTAATACTTAGTAAAATGACCTACTTCATTCATTTAAAGTAAAGTCTTTACCCGCTTATTCCCGGGGTCACGGGGTCTGCTGGAGCCTTTCCCAGCACACATGGGGCGAAAGGCAGGGGGTACAACCTGGACAGGTCGCCAATCCATCGCAGGGCCAC
>JAOTQW010000024.1:5320275-5330815 GCA_026260075.1 Sisor rabdophorus
TATCAACTGTTCTTCTTAACCTAGCCTCTACTACTCTTTCCCATACCTTCATTGTTTGACTTTTTGAGAATAAAGCACTACAAGATGTAAAATAATGAACGAGTCTGACGATTTTGTAATATAAGAAACATGTTACTTAAGAACTGACCACTGGCCACACACAAAAATTTAATTTGGAATATCCAACAGTGCTGTGAGTACAAGCTACGTAAAAGAATTTGTTACCACTTGCTAGCAATGTAGTTAAATAAATAGCTTTACAACCTACTTCTATATTATTTACCAGCATGTTCCTGTCATGTTTTACAACAAAATTAAATCATCTTCACGATTTAATCAAGATGCTTATATCATTGGCATAATTTCTTCTATGCAGGTATAACATTACATGTGTAAATGCACTCTGTGATTGAATATGTGTGTGTGTGTGTCAGTGAAACAGGGGTCAGTGTTAGGGGGCTTGGCTGCATTGGTGAGCATAAATATTTTATTCTCTTCTCAGATTTCTTTTTGTTCATGAAGGTACCAGCTGCCAAGCACTCTAAAGAACATGTGAAATAAAATAGGAGGACAAAGAATTCTGTGCTTTTAAGAAGTCGGTTGTATTATTAACTTGTATTTAATAACCTTTGCATATCAAAAAAGGTGAAAGTGTATTCCGCTGGAGTGGATAATTCAATTAAAAAAAACTTCAAGAGAAAGCAGAGCAATTATCATCAATCATCTGAAGAACAGACGACATAAGGTACTTGAAAACTTGATTTGTTTTTTCAAATAAATTAGCAATGCCTTTACTATAATTGTAGGGTTGTTTGTCCTAATTCTCTGTAATTATAGTCTATAATTAATTTATAGTCGATTCACTATAATCTTATAATGTCAGTATTATCTGTGTGTGTGTGTGTGTGTGTGTGAGCATAGAACTGTGGTAGGAAGGATGTTGCATGCTAGTAAAGCCTCAAAAATTAAATCTGATGGAAAGCTAAACAATGAAACGACAGTCCCAGGACAAAAAAGAAAAGGAGCTAAAAAGTTTTGTATTGCCTGTTCCACAAACGAGGTAATAATTTCCATTACTCAAACAGGTTTTTTTTTACCTTATAAAAAAGACTATATTTGTAATATTTACTTTCATTTTGCAAATATATGCTCCCATGTGACTCTTATTACTACAAATCTACACACACACACTTAGTCATGAATACAAACTAACATCTGTAAGAGCAGCATATCATCTGATCTCACCTTACAGGCTGCTGAGAGGCTTCCGCCTATCAAGCCCTCTGGGAGCAGGCCAACAGGTATAGCTTTTTTTTACACTTGTCATTATTTCTTAAAGGTGAGATTTGTATATTACCTTTCAAAATTAAACAGATTTATATATATTTTTATATCACACATGGTAGTCTCCCAGTTTGGATATAATATGATGTTATAAAACTGCTATGTCATATATATATTCTTTCGCCTTGAATGCAGTGTTTTCTGCAGTGTTTGCTGTGAAGTGAGAACTCATGTTCCCTGCTTATTTACAATTTTTTTTATATTCTTTTAGATTTTCTGTCTGTCTGTTCGTCCATCCGTTTATCTATTTATACATATCTCGTTCCAATGAACGTTTAGTTAATTTCTCTCTCTTGAAAATATTACTTTAAACATTAATGATACTGTTTTTCTTATTTCTTATTTCTGTTTCATTCCAAACAGTACAAAAAACCTTTGCTTAACATTTTAAATACATATTTGTGCTTATATTGACTTCATAATGTCATTTTCTGCAATGGACTGAAAGCCTGACCAGGGCGTACCCTGCCTTTTGTCCTAAAAGCCCCCGTGACCCAAATTTAGGGAATAAGCAGGTATAAAAGATGAATGAATAAATGATTGAATAATGGCATCTTTTCCAAGCCCAAACTACAATATTCATACAACATTATTTAGTATATAATAATATTTAGACAATAAAATAGATTTATCAGATGACTTGTATTTAAAATACTCATATTTGTAGCTTGTAATTATTCGTAGTCTTTGTGCACAGAAAAATCATTGTTCAACATTACAGGAGGTATCTGTCTTTATACAAGTAGATGAGCTTGATATCGGGCCTGATACCAATACAACCCTGGTAAATGTAATTAAATTCAATTGAAATCACAAAATGTATATTATAAATAATCTATAGTATAATATAGTGTTTGTTTATTGTTTGTATATCAGCTGCCAGACCATAGGGAATAACACTTTTGTTTCACTATTGTTGGCTGAAATATTCCCGGGGTCAGCACTTCATACAATAACAGCCAAACAAATATAAAAATATTTAAAATGTTTCCATTTTGCAGACTGTAGCATGTTATCTTTATATTAAATCATTGTGATATACATTTATTTATTTTTTATGTTTGTCTGAAAAATCAGCTATCAACACCCGGACAGGGAAAAGAAAGCATGCTCAGCCTCCTGCCTTTACTGCCGTCCAGAACAGCTTCATGACACCCTGGGAAGGGTCCTCTCACTCCTCTTTTACCAGCATCCCCCCTGCTTCTTCTTTCCCTCCTCCTTCTTCTCCACCAATCACCTTATCTAAGAATTTTCCAACTCCATCGCAGGCTATTAAAAAGACCAACCCTGATAGCGTTTGCGTAAAACGACGACTCCTCCCATTTAGAGTGCCCTCCAAACCCTCACGCTTGCCCCCATTACGCCAAGTAACTAATCTCAGTTTTTCACGAAGCTTCACGTTTTCGTTTTTCGAGCTGCCGTGGCATCAATCAGTGCAAAATCGAACAAATCGGTTCAAAGACCTTGTTGTGCTGCTGAGGAAGACGCATTACTGACTAAACTGCATCTCTTTATGCCTTTATTAAAATAGTCAAAATTGGTTACAGGTATTATTATATGTGTAATAAACTTGGTGAAATAGTCACTTTACTTAAATTTCATTTCATTTTAAATCTAAGTAAGTTCAAATAAATTAATAATTATAATAATTAATTTAATAACTGGTCTCAGAAATGATCCTGTTGCTGAACTCTGAATTGAGTTTTAGGTTTGGTTTTGAATTCGGGTATTGAGTGTAAATTCCAAAGAGGAGCAGCACGGCTAAAGGCTCTATGACCTATGTTTTTTAAAGAAGCAATTGGAGTAAGGAGAAGACCCAACAAAGGTTTAAGAAATTGAAAGGGTATGTATGGATGTATGAGGTATTAAAGATAATGTGAAGCCAGGTAATGAAGGGGAGAAGAATAATTTTTAATTCTTTGAGATAAAGCTAATGGAGCTGCTGAAGAGATGGTGTTAGTAATTAGTAAGCTATTGATGCTGAAACACTTTGTGTCCTCTTGTGCCTCTATAGATTACGCCAAAGTTGCAAAGTTCAACCTGCAGTTGATAGAACCTGGATGACTACGATAATGTTCTTATATTGCCCCCAGTAATAATACTCATTGTGTATAATAATTAACTTTTGTGTTGTGTTTAAGGCTACAGTTTTAGGCTACAGTATTTTTAAAATTGATCAGGCTTCTTACATCAATTAATAAAACATTTTTATCCCATTTCTGTTTTTATAATCTGTTGTTGCATTACACCTTTTATTTAACCATGTTAGTAGTCAATTTCTTAACTAACCTTGGTTTGGGTGGATTTAGGATGATTCCAAGGGCCTGTGCAACTTGGGAACCCCAAAGATCTGTTTTGCTAGTAGTAACTGTGGAATGGGTGAGGTAGGGGCCCAAACTCATATTCTTTCATAGGGACCCAAATAGTACACATTATAAGAAACTAACCCACACACATTCATATTTTTTTAGCACTGAAAATCATGTTTGATTTTCAATTAAAAAAAAGGATAATAGAATTAAAAACAAATAATACGTTTTAGTTTATATATAAAACAGTATAATTAACTTGGATAACAAATAACTTAAATAAATAGGCTGTCCAGAACAGTTTGCTAGATCTTATATGGTTAAGATGTTCCATGGTTCTTAGATCCACGTCTGCAAATTCTCTTTAGTGACAGTTCATGTTTGCATAAATTTAGATTGAATACAAATTTTTAAACAAATCTTTGATAAGTTTTAGGTTTGTGTAATCGTGTGTGTGTGTTTGTGTAGGATCATTCAAGAGGTTTTTCCCCCTAATTTTTGTTATAATACCTTAATTTTTCTGGGAAGGCATCCTCTCCATTTCCAAGCCTGGTTGTGAGAATTTATTCTCATACAACTATATAATGCAATAACATTGTTAGGCACTGACTGTCGAGAGAGGAGACCTGCTGTTCAGTCAGTGATCCGGTTCATCCTAAAGGTTTTCTGTGGGGTCGGTCAGGGCTCTGTGAAGATCACTATAGTATTTTCCACTGCAATCTTGGCAAAGCATGTCGCTGTAAACCTTGCTCTTTTTTTACGTAGGGTTTCTGTAATGTAAAATTCTTATGCTGTTTTATACAAAGACAGTATGTCCCATAAAGTTTATTTAAAATAGCATATAGATTTGAAATGGAAAATCTTTGTAACAAAATTACCTTACTAACAATATCATTCTTCAAATTATATTTTGATTTAGAACCTTAAAAAAGATTAAATACTAAAAAAAAAATGCTGAGAATGGGATTTGATCCTAATCTTTTGTATGCTCTCTTAAGTTTTGGATTATAAAGTTCCTCATAATAATTGTTGATTTTTGTTAATTATCACTATTTTTGTTTTTTGTTTATGGTGGTGTTCTTATGATTATTATTATAATTATATAGCAGTGGGTCAGGGGGCTGGCAGATTTCATCTCGAAATTAAGACAGACAATAATCTTGTGCGCACCCTATAACCTTTTAAAGCAAAGCCTTTTGGCTGTGGTGGTTAAGACCATTATTCATATTCAGGTACCTGTACCTCAGTGATAAAAAATAATTTAAACTTTTTTTAAAGAATTTTTACTCATGTTCCATGAACAATAAACATTTAGCAGCAATAAAATCATCAAATCAAGTGGCTGATGATTTTTTTGATATTCTTAAATTCTTAGGTAATGATTATGATCTTTTACTCTTTCATATATTTATAATTTAGCTATAAGAGTTGAATTAAGGTAGCAGGTTATTTTTTGCACATTTACTTTGGCAGTTGTTTTTTAGGCCACAAGTGTCTTTAGTAGGCTTTTATATTTTTATAATTATCAAGCAAAATATAATTTTATTGCAATGGTTCTTGCTCTGGAGGAGGAACCTTTCTGAAAGTTCCAGACAGGAAGCAATGGTCAAAGGGCATTTAGAATCATTATTTGGGTACTTAAAGACTAACTATAAGCTGGATATTATAAACAGCTTCTTAATTTAACAGTTTAATAAATAATAAGTTAAATGAGGTGAGGAAAACATGCAATAATGTAAAATAATATTATATTTCCTGTGTCTGATTAAAAAATAAAGCTTTTTAAAACATGTATATTAGTTATCAGTTATACTGGACCATTTTACCAGCAGTATTTGCATGAAGTACACATATTTAACCTTATTTAAGATTATGACAGGTTTTATAATTTCCAAAATTTTGTGCATCGCTTTGTTGACCTCTTTCATTTTATTTTTAAGTTCAAAGAACATCAGACTTTGCTCTCTCTCACAAGAAAATGTCTTGTATGTATATGTATGCGAGTGTTTGTGCACATGTGTGTGAAGATAGGGATACAGAGAGAGAGAGAGAGAGAAAAGAGAGAGAGTGCGTGTAAGTGTACTTCCATTAATACTAGATAGCACAAGATACATATTAACAAAGAGTTTAGAAAAGATGTAAAGACTATGGTTGCTTTCTTATACAGCTGCTCACAGTGTACATGTATGCTGTCCACATGACCAATCGTAAATCTCTGCTTTTCCCCCCGGAGTTTAAATAAATAACCCAATGACAGACATCCAGTGTGAAGGAAATATATAGTCACAGTTAAGGATCTTCTTTCTGGACCTTAAATGGATTTTTTTTAATTATATGTGATATAAAGTGATTAAGTTTAACATTAAAAAAAGTTCTGGGGTTGTTGGTTTTTTGTTTTTTTACCAAAGAGACACTTTCAGCTGCACTGGTAAAGATTTATAGAATTCTAACAAAAGAAAACTATGGGAGCAGAAATGAATGAAAGACACTCTTTAAAACAAAGGATGGGATACCACATCCAGCGAGAAGTCATGGATGAATTGACAGTTGATGAACTTGCAGAAAAGTCTGATGTCCAAACATCATTGACTGAGAAAATTAAGGAGTCAATAAGGTAAGAAATGATCATCATCAAAACTCTTTGAATATGAGAAAATCTTGAAACGTAAAAATCTTCAGATATTAGAGGTAGGTGTGAACAGTATATTCCAATGTGTCTGAATGTATCAAAATAAAACTTTTATTTAAAAAAATACATAATCTTACATGTACAATTATTTTAAAATTTCCTTTTTTATTATAAAAGGCAAAAATATAATTTGTAACATATTAAATATGTTAGGTTACAAAGCATGTATACCGTTACAGCTGTATTATACCTACATACCTACTATGTAGAAAAGTAAAAAAAAATTTACTATTAGTTATGTTACAGTAGCTGCATTTATGATAATTTGGTCCTTTAGACTTTCTCATGTGGCACAATTTGCTATTTTTCTCTTACTTGTTACTTATAATTAATAAGATCTCTTTTAATATGTCAAGAGACTCTTGGTAAAAAAATGTATTATAGTATTATTTTGTAACATTATTATTTTATCAATTTTAAAGCAAAATTTACAAGTGCTGCTGTTATTACAACTTGACTGTAACTAGAAATGAGCCAATCCGATACTCAGTATTAGTCTGATACTAGCCAGTATTACTGTTTCTGATATCGTAGGTGTTGGGGAAGTATAATCTAATCCAATACAAGAGTGAAACTCAAACTTTCATACACTATATTACATTTTTTTTAGGTGTTTAGATTATGTTGCTCACTAATTAAAATCAGCTATTGGACTTGAACATAATTTAAATAAAATGTATATTTAAATAAAAAGTCAGCAGTACAGCACAACTGAGTCATGTCATGTAATGAGTCAATGCTTGACATTCTATTTAGAAGGTTAAATAAGGAAAGTTATTAGTAGATACTTCAATTCATCATATTTCTATCAATATTGGAGAGAAAGAAATATCAAGCCAACCCTAATTGTAACATTTAATTTCTATTTAAGTCAAAATATATATTTTGTTAATGCAAGATACTAGGATAGAAGGAGTTTGCATATTCAAAGTAAATTCTTCTTAAAGCATTCTTAAACATTGTCCTACATGGCACAATAAAAAAGTATGAAGAAATGTCACGCTGAGTCACACCTGTGAATGAGGCTAAACGTGCCTACGAATAAAAATCATCCCACTTGAGTCTCACACTCCCGTTTCTGTGCCAGGTGTTCTGGTCCTCGTGTGAAGAGTTGCTTTCTGTCGTGTATTCCCCTGCTGTCATGGCTGCCACGTTACCCATTTAAAGAAAACGCATTCGGAGACCTCATCTCTGGAATCAGTGTGGGAATCATGCACCTGCCGCAAGGTTAAAAAACACACACATACACCTTCAAGTTGTTAATACGACAACAATGTACACTATATAAGAAACACAGAAAAGTTTTAAAGTGGCATACTTATAATAAATATTGCATATATAGAAGTTTTTAGATATAATTACACTGTTTATACAGTGTTTGCTGTTTCTATGTCAGCATAATGTTTTGGATAGGGTATACACTATATGGCCAAAAGCACAAGTGCTTCCTCCCTAAACTCTTGTCAGAAATGTAAGACTTTATTTAAAATTTATTTTTATGTTGCAACATTAAATTATTTATTCACTAAAACTAAAACCAAAATTGCAGCATAACCAAAATCACAGAGCTTCATA
This sequence comes from Sisor rabdophorus, assembly GCA_026260075.1. Taxonomy (NCBI): domain Eukaryota; kingdom Metazoa; phylum Chordata; class Actinopteri; order Siluriformes; family Sisoridae; genus Sisor; species Sisor rabdophorus. The sequence continues at coordinate 5,328,193 of JAOTQW010000024.1, forward strand.
AATACATTGGAGTGGAAGGCTACAAGTGTCCTGCACAGTTTCTAAACAGTTCAGAAAATGTTAGGAATAAATAAGACCTTCAGGTAACATTTATGACAAAAGACTCCCCACAGGGCCACAACATGACATACTAGAACTGCTGTTTTCCTAGCTATGTGCTTTCTGTTTGTCTGTCCTGTCATCGGTAGCTAATTTCCCTATTATTCTGCTGAACATATGTATATTTGTGTTAAAAGGAATGGCATATGCCCTACTAGCTGCTGTTCCACCAGTGTTTGGTCTTTACTCATCTTTCTATCCGATTCTTCTCTACTTCATCTTTGGGACTTCTAAGCACATCTCAGTCGGTAAGCACATTCAATATCAGAACACACACACATACTACAGCAAAGTATGACTGTTATAAATCACACACAATTGTTTTTATAGGTACGTATGCCGTAATGAGTGTGATGATTGGTAGTGTAACAGAGCGCATGGCTCCCGATTCTGATTTCATGATCGTTAACAGCACCCACAATGGTAGTACGATAGACCTGGTGGCCCGGGACAATGAGAGGGTGAAGATTGCTGCAGCTGTCACCTTTCTATCAGGCATTTTTCAGGTCTGTTTATATACATGTTTATGTATCCTTCTTGTGTAGTCTAGATTGTTCTTGTCTTAGAACAATTGTGATTCATTTATTTGATCCAGTTCAAATGTTGACTACTGTAACCTATAATCATCCAAAAACTTCAATACCCCATCTTCTGGGGAGCACATTGGCTTAGTGGTTAGCATGGTCAACTCACAATAAGAAGGTCCTGGGTTTTATTTTTAGGCACAGCGTCTATTTGTAATGAGTTTTTATGTTCTCCTTTCCTTCGGGTACTACGGTTTCCTCCCACAGTCCAAAAACATGTACATTAAGTTGATTAGTGACTCTAAATTGGCCATAGGAGTGAATGTAAGTCTGTGTGGTTATTCGTCTATATGTGTGGCCCTGCGGTGGCTCCAACAGACCCCAGTAACGCTGAGTTAGGGAATAAGCGGGTATAGAAGATAAATGAATGAATGAATGAACTTCCTCCTCTTTCATTTCTCTATACTCTTATTTGGAGTCATGGCAGTTTGCTGGCACCTGAAGGGCGAAAGGCAGGAGGGTACATCCTGGACAGGTCACCAGTCTATTACACAAAATCACTCCATCACCAATTAAACTGGAATGTGGGAGGAAACTACCTTTTCTTTAATACTTTCTTATTGAAATTTGTATTGTATTGTATGTATGCATGTATTGTAACACCATCTTAGTGATGATTAAATTTAACTGCATCAGCATGATATCTTTTTTTTTTTTTTATACACCCGGGCCACATGATTGGCTAATTAGATAACTGCATAATTTCACGAGTGGAATGCAGTTGAAAGCAGTTTATTTTGCGCTTGTTGCTAGACATAAATAGTTCAATATTTGTATTAATTGATAATCCAGAGTTTTAAGATTAGAATTCAGCTGATTAATGGTACAGACTATTGATGCTATATTTGCATAAACATTTGATACGCCATATATATATAACATGTCAATGATCTTTTTTAAGGGACCCACACTAATCCAATTACTTATTGGTGTGTGTGCGTTTGTTTGCAGTTGATTTTAGGCCTGGTGCGGTTTGGCTTTGTGGTGACGTACCTTTCTGAGCCACTCGTTAGAGGCTACACTACAGCAGCAGCCATCCATGTCATTGTGTCCCAGTTAAAATATACATTTGGAATCAGCTCAGACCGTTACAGCGGTCCTCTCTCTCTAATATATGTGCGTATAAACATATTACACACTTACAAACACTTTAGAGGCCTTATTTTTTTTTTATTATTATTGTTCTTTTCAGTGTTAAAGCCACAAAGATTTTTATACCAATTTATATCGATAAACTCATATAATTTTAGCGTACCATAGAATGGTAATTGTTTATCCAAATGTTTTGTGGTCATAAAATAAATCTTGTAAATGTCCTACATCATTTTTTAACATTATTTTAGGCTGATGTCAGGTAGGGAAAAAATTGCTTTATTTAACCAAAGGAAAATACACCTAAAACAATTAAGCAGGGCATTTAAATTATAATTTTTCTATTGGAAACACCAGTTTGGTGGATGTGTCTCTGACATTCATACTTTGGATGTGAATTATTTTACTTTAATTTAACAGTTAGTGTGGGTCTTATGTTTTTTCTAGTCTCTAAGACTTAATGTTTAACCCTATTTAACATATATTTAAGACATCGTTTTCTTATACAGTTTATTACCCTAATTTTTTTTGGCAGAATTTACCACTATGAAATTTAGAACCATAACACTTTCCTCCAGTGTCTCTCCTAAATCTCAAGCAAAAAATATACCCTCTGATGACATACAAACTATCCATTTATGTAATATATGTAAAAATTTGATTTGTAAAATGCTTTATTTAACCAAAGGAAAATACATCTAAAACAATTAAGCCCACATTTGGTGGGAAGGGGTGGCCTAGCGGTTAAGGTGTTGGACTGATACCCAGAAAGACTGGGGTTCGATTCTCAGCGCCACCAAGCCACCACTGTAGGTTCCTGAGCAAGGCCCTTAACCCCCAATTGCTCA
>JAOTQW010000024.1:5375744-5388019 GCA_026260075.1 Sisor rabdophorus
CATCAATATAAAGATCAGAGAGTGAAATCACCCCCTTTTTAGTCCACACGTCAAAGCTTTGTCTATCATTGATGGAACAAAAGTATTTTTTTGAAATTGGTGCAGACTGTAATAAATCCTTAATGGAAACTGATCGTCTAAACTGGTTCCAGATCTCAATTGAATAACAACTGGATTGGTAGTAAAGCTAGAGAAAGGTTTTTTAAGTGGCAATTTAGAACACAATAAGGCCCGCTATGTGGGCTCAACCGAGGCCCTCTCCAACGCTGACCACACCGGAGAAGTGCCCAATACAGCACTGCTCTTATATTGGCTGCCCAGTAGTAACACATGAAATTCGAAATTGCCATCCTCCCCCTGTGCGGAGTCTATGCAGCATGCTCCTTTTATTAGTGTTTTTTTGTTCCAGATAAAGATTGATATCTGATTTTTTAGTTTGGAAGGAAAGGATTTTGTCAGAAAAAATGGGAGGCATTGAAAAATGTACAGAAATTTGGGCAACACATCCAATTTTCATTAATTCCTCCACCCAATGAGAGAGGCAGATGGTCCCAGCGCTCAAGATCCTGTGTCAGGCCAGATAGAAGAGGCCGATAATTGGCAATGTATAAGTCTTAATAATTATGTGTGATCTACATCTGATTTTAAGACAGATTTTAAAGGGAACTGAGCTCAACAATGATGGATCAGCCCCATCACCAACAGGCATTAATTCACTTTTCTGAATATTGACCTTATACCCAGATAATTTGACCATTCTTCTTTTTTTAACGACTTGTTGAAAGCATAGGCTCTGTGTTACCTTTGCTGTGTTGTTCATTGTGTGTACGGTGCAGGTCACTGATGGAGTCCACCGTGTGCAGTTCTATCTCAGTCATGTCTTTATCACTGATGGGTATAAATGCTGAAGGAGGAGTCGGAGGACACTTGGCTAACACTCCTGCTCAGAGATATTTGAGTTTACACACACATTTTATTCCAAACTTTAAAAACCGAAGCAAATCTAACAAATGTGAAAATGGTAGCTTAGTGGTTAGGTGTTGGACTATGGGTTTAATTTGGACTATGGGTTCATGCCTCAGCATTACCAAGATACCACTGCTGGGTCACTAAGCAAAGCCCTCAACCATAATATTCTCAGTTGGATAAAAAGAATTGGGTAAATGTAACCCATTAAATGCTGCTGCAGGCAGCATTGATGATATCCATGATTGTCTCCATGAATTTTCATAAAAAGAGGGAATCCAGAGAACTTTACTATAATATACACTATATTGCCAAATGTTTATGGTCAACTGACTATCACATTCATCTTCTAAAAGCAAGGGTACACCATGGACAGGTTGCCAGTCTATCACAGGGCCACACATAGAAGCATACACTCACACTCACTCCTATGGGCAATTTGGAATCTCCATACAACTCAATGTACATGTTTTTGGAACGTGGTAAGTAAGAATAAAGAAAATAGAAACTTCGCACAAACCCTTGCCTGAGAATCGAACCTAGGAGCCGAACACTAATGATAGCACAGCATGTGATAATGGAGCTCAGGGGCTTTGTGCTCAGGGTTCTTGGAGAGGAACCACATGGATCTGATGGTAAGTGTATATAAAACACTGTTTGCTTTTATATAAAAAATATATATTATTAATACTTTAAAATAAAGATAAATAAATTTCACAAAAGCAAAGCCTTTTATACTTATGTTCAGGCCAAAGGTTTAATATAATGTCATCTCAATTTAAGAAAGAAGGGCTGGCGTGATGGCGTAGTGGTTAGCACGCTCACAATAAGAAGGTCATTCGCTTCCCTGGCAAACGGGCTTTCTGTGTGGAGTTCACTCTGGGTTCTCTGGTTTCCTCCCACAGTCAAAAAACATGTACATTAGGTTGATTGGTGATTCTACATTGTCCATAGGTATGACTGTGTGTGGTTATTTGTCTGTGGGTGGCCCCTCCTGATGAAGCCCTATGAAGTGATTTTTTTAATATTGTAATTGTTTTTTTGTCCTCATACCTTCAATCCTAAAAACCTTTAAGCGTTTTGTTAGAGGAACAACCGAAAGAATCCTGAACATTTTAGATTTAACTTTTTTTTTTTCTAAAACTACTGTAATATCATGGGGTTGTGATATGTTCTGTTACAAACGATACAGAGACAATATAACTACTGTCTTTTATTCCGGTTTTGGCCTGCTTACATACAGAATAAATTAAGAAATAGTTCTTCAATTACAAAACCTATATTTTTAGTTTTATTTTATAAATGTTTTTTTTTGATGATACATAAGTGTATAAACTGATATTGTGCTATACATTTGTGAAAACTGGGGCGATCACTCTCAATTAAATGACATTTTACCTTATTTTAAACTTATGCAAATAAAAAGATAGAACCTCCTAACATGTTATTTCTGCAGAAGTATGTATTTCACAGACATTTTTAGATTTCCTAGGATTAGTTTTTATGCCATACCTTACCTTGGGAGTGCATTCTCTTCAAACAGCATTTAAAAGACCAGTTTCCAATCCTGAATCAAGTCTTATAACCCCACTGCTATTAAAAATATTTTGAAATACTTTTAAATTCACAAAAAAACTTTTCAAAATTTTGTTTTTCAAATCTGTACCACAGACAAACAGAAGTAGTTTACAGCGGTTAGTATAAATCAGCTTGTCCTGTTTAATGTCTTCCCCTTATCACCAAAATGAGCAGCCAGCGTGGGGCAGTCCAGCATTCCTGCACCCAGAATAGCAGCTGCAAAGCAGTAGGGCGTGTGGGGTATATTAATAGATTCTGGGCTAATAGAAAATAAAGTAAATATAAACACATTTAATGACAAATATACAAGCAAGAAAATTGCATCGGAAAGCACAGTGGTGTAGTGGTTAACACATTTGCCTCACAGCAAGATTCGGTTGGGTTCGATTTCTGGGTCTTTCTGTGCAGAGTTTGCATGTTTTCCCAGTGAACCCTGGGTACTCCTCCCACAGTCCAAAAACATGTGCATTGGGTTGATTGGTGACTCTAATTTGCCCATTTGGAGATAGTGTGTGTGCGCGTGTGGTTGTTTGTTTATCCTGCCCAGGGGATAGGTTGCCAGTCCACCGCAGGGCCACAAATAGATGAACAACCACACACACTTACTGCAATTTAGAATCAATCTAATGAACATGTTTATGGGCCGTGAGAGGAAAACAAAGAATCGGAAGTGAACCCATGCAACCACGAGGAGAACATGCAAACTTCACACCTAAAGAGAGCCCTTGCCCAATAATCGAACCCGGGACCTTCTTGCGGTGAGGCAACCGGGCTAACCACTATGCCTTTGTCACCCAAAAAATGTGATTGAACAGCTTTATATCAAACATTACAGAATAATCAGAATGCAAATACCACGCGATGACATTATTGATATGCTAATTATTGTGTGACGTCCTTTCCCACGCTACTAAACAACATGTCCAACATAAATAACTCGAGTGTTTCTGAAATGCACCGTGAGAGGGAGATAAATTAATTCTTAACAAACTACATATCCCAGGATTCCTTGCAAGAACTCCGTGTTTTTCACACAGGACCAGCTGGATCGGAGTTCACAGGCGCGCGCTTGTCAGTTGTTTTCTCGGAGCTGCGGTTATTAAGGAAACGCAATGCTGGCCCAACGGCTCGTGAGCGGCCGGGTTGGTTTTCGGGCTCGAGTTTCGGTTGGATTTCTTCAAACTGCAGTATCTGGCAGGAGTAATGGCCAGCAGGAGAGACACAGGACAGCTGAGGTGAGTGGGAAGCGGTGTGCTAGGAATCCCACAAAGTTTTCTAATAGCAATGGGAGCTGAGAAACAAGTCAAATCAAGCGAGTAAACATTTAGTTACACTTTAAGCTTGATGACAGTAGCTGAGAAATGTGTAGAGAAAAAAGCTCGTGCTTCTTCCGCAGTGCCCGGATGTCTCCAGTGTGGTTGCTGTGCACTGAGCATTCATGCGCGAGGAACGCGGCATCTGTGACGCTTCCGCCGCTGGGAAGAGCCGTTTTGTTGCCAGTAATAGTGATTTTACCGAGAAATATTTTCCACGCAAAATAGTACCATTAATATCTTGAAATCTTTAATGCAGTCAAATTCCGTCACAGTTACTGCGTGTTGACCTTTATAATGGCTTTAAAGGTTATTTATTTATTTCACAGTAAAATGTCTTGATCTTTATTCTGATTATAGGGAATCTCAATCTCTCTCACACACTTTTTTCTCGCTCTCACTTTATCCCTCTCTTTCTCTCGCACTATATATCTGTCTCTCTGTCTATCAGTCGGTTTATAGATTAGCTAAAATCATAAAAAGTTGCTACATGCTTTTGAATATAAAGATTTTAAAGTTTGTAACGGTTCCTGAAAACAGTTTTAAAGGGTTTCTGCAATCAAGGTGACACAGGCCCAAAGGTCAGTTCCAGATCAAAGAGTACACACAGATCTGTGTGTCTAGCACTATTTATCATAACTAATGAATATGTATGTATTATTATCTCACGGTAGTAATTTGGAAAAATAACTAATATATATATATATATAGGGAAGGGGTGGCCTAGTGGTTAAGGTGTTGGGCTGATACCAGAAAGACTGCCACCACCAAGCCACCACTGTGGGTTTACTGAGCAAGGCCCTTAACCCCCAATTGCTCAGTTGTAAGTCGCTCTGGATAAGAGCGTCTGCCAAATGCTGCAAATGTAAATATATATATATATCTATCACAGCAGCAGATAAATACACACGCGCACACACTACAGTAATTGAATGTGAGATTTTTCCCTTTTATTGCATTAAAATGTCCTGCTCTGCCACTAGCTCTGTTATTTTTTGTACAGGCGGCGCTGAAGCAAACTGCTCTCTATGAGTTCCACAGAGCTAATGGGGGTAAAATGGTGGAGTTTGCGGGCTGGAGCATGCCGGTGCAATACAAAGACAGCCACATCAACTCACATCTTCACACACGCCAACACTGCTCCATCTTTGATGTCAGCCACATGTTGCAGGTCTGTGTAAATTGAGTTTACACAAAAATTAAAACCAGTTAGATAATGTGACAGTGATTATAGAACATTAAAATTGGCATCCAACTGGTCACATATAGACTTACAGCTGACTAGGGATGGGGGATCATTTGTGGAGCATAGTATATAGCGTATTAGAAGTCTACAATCTATGACCGTTCTTATTTTCTGTTCAGCTGTGATATATAAAAATCACAGCTGTCACTTCGTTGCATTGTTTCCTAAAATATGCATTATTGATCCACATAAAAAATGTAAATGTGAGTCCAGATTTAACCACTGATTCAAAAAGATCTGCTTTTAATTCCTTTTTTAGTGTGGACTTGCATGTGTGCTTGTATTTTATTGCTTCTAGACCAAAGTCCATGGAAAGGATAGAATAAAGTTCATGGAGTCATTGATTGTCGGAGACATTGCAGACCTGAAGGACAACCAGGTGATCCCACAAGTGCACACCTACACACCCTTTTATTAAGGCAAAAAATTAGTAAAAAATTTATGATGGAACATTACACAACCTGTCAGTTCGGTTTATGTAAATTAGAATAAAACTTTGAGTTTGTTTCTCTTTGCTGTGTTTCTAGGGCACCCTGAGTCTCCTCACCAACAATAAAGGGGGCATTATAGATGATCTTATAGTGACTAAGACAGATCTGGGTTATCTGTATGTGGTGTCCAACGCTGGTTGTGCGGATAAAGACTCTGCTCATATGGAGGTAAGAAGCCAAAAAAGACAAGAAAAAAATTTGATTTCAGACATACAATAGTCATTTTGATATTGTCTGGTGGCATAAGATCTCTTACAACCACTAAACTATCCATGGCAGAAATAACTGAAAGTTGAGCTTGACTAATTTCTATTTAATTGATGACTAATATGATGACTATTTATGACAGTTAGAAAATGTTGTCACTCAGTGCATATCCCCAGTTTTATGTATTCATTCATCCTCTATACCTGCTTATTCCCTAATTTGGGGTAACGCTGGAGCCTAGCGCAAGGCTCACTCATATGGGCAATTAAGAATCACCAATCAACCTAATGTACGTTTTTGGACTGTGGGGAGGAAACCAGAACACCTGGAGTAAACCCACACATGCGTGGAAAGAGCATGAACAAAAAGACCCGATGCCCGGAGGTCTAACCTGGGAGTTTTATCCAGTTTTATTCTTTGCAGCAAAGGTTTTGGAAAATATACTGAAAATGTATTTAGGTTAATGGGTAAGATTGCATAATGTCTGCAGTTTTATTATCTACACCTGCTGAACTTACTGTAATATTTATGTTAATCTTTCTTGGCTTTGATTTGTTGTTCTTCGTGCTGACAGGAGATCTCTGGGTTTTTAGTTCCCATTTTATTATGTAATATTTTCATAGAATTCAGAAAAGGCTAGTGAACCTGATATACCAGCAATGAAGCTGGGACTTTTTCATTTAATTAAATGAAAAAAAATTACATTTTTACATATATATATATCTTTTTCTTTATTTCCTTTTGTCTGCTGTTTCTTGTAGAGCAAATTGAAGGAGTTTAAGGCTATGGGTCATGATGCTGATTTAGAGTATTTGGAGGAGAGTTTGATTGCTATACAAGGTAAGACTGCACAGGGACTTGTGCATATGAACCATACATAAAGCTGTATACAGCTCACACAAGCAAACCTTTGTGAGCATTTTGTTTTATCTTTGTGTGTGTGTTTATAGGTCCATCTACAGCAAGGGTGCTGCAGGAGGGTGTGTGTGACGACCTTAGGAAGCTGTTTTTTATGACTAGTGTTTTGACCCCAGTGTTTGGCATTCAGGGCTGTAGGATCACTCGATGTGGATACACTGGGGAGGATGGGGTTGAGGTACGAAAAAAGTCTGTATCTGTGTAACTATCTGTGCGCGTGCAAGTGCATTTGCGAGTGTGTGCGCGTGTGACAGTGTGCGAAAGTGTTTGGGTCTCTTAATTCTAGTAAAGGAATAAATGTAACAACATTTTAGACACTGTTTGCTGTCAACTTTAAGGCAACCGGTTAAAAAATAAAAACTTTTTTATATGAATGCTGGTTTCCAAACAAATTGAAGTGCCATTCTTCTTAACACATTTTAACTAATTAAAACGTCTCTTTTAGATATCTGTTCCATGTGGGCGTGTGGTAGAGTTGGTGGAGAAACTACTAGCCAGCAATGAGGTAAAGCTGGCTGGCCTTGGTTCAAGAGACAGCCTGAGACTGGAAGCAGGACTCTGTCTCTATGGCAATGACATTGATGAAACTACAACACCAGTAGAAGCAAGTCTTGTATGGACTATAGGTGTGTCTTAATATTGTGTACAGTATTTTGAATGACCTGATGAGTGTGTGGATATCTGCTCCAGTTTATCTGCATTTTTTCAATGAAAAATATATGCAAAAAGGTGTCCAGACTAATTATGAAAAACCATATTAAGGAATTTACAGATTACTGGGATATTTTCATTATTAATTTAAATGTTGCAATATATGGATAAAGGTAAGGAGTCTTCTGACTATTACATTTATGTGTATTTGCCTATAATAGTTTCCACACATATAGTACTCTATGGAGTGTGGATGTGAGGGTTAGAAACGAATGTTTATTAAGGAGGTCTGCGTTCAGTGCGATTACTGTCAGGGTTTTGTGCTAAACACTGCAATACCAACCATAACACACCATACCGTGGAGCTTTTCGTAAAGGGTTTTTGTAGGGGAGTGGATGATAATCTTGTGCATCCACAAACTTAAACCAAATAGTGTATCAACTGCTGCATATGGTTATAGGTAAGCGTCGCCGGCAAACGATGGATTTCCCTGGAGCCGATGTCATCGTTCCACAGATTAAAGCAAAGACACAGAGGAAAAGAGTAGGACTTGTCTCCAGTGGCCCACCAGCCCGAGAACACACCCCCATCCTCAGCCCTGATGGCAAAGTTATAGGTACCGCAATAGAAACACTTTCAGAAATTGTAGGAGACTCTTGGAACAATAACATCTAGTTTGCTTTTGTAATTGATATTCATACTTTTAATAACTTAACGAAGTAATGGAATAATTAAAATTTAAGACAACAGAAAACAAATATAATTTGCTGTATTTTTGTATGAATATTTTAAGGATTTTTTTACCTACAAGCTAATATTTGACATGCTATTTATTGTAATTATTTTATTTTTATACAATAATCTCCTATTTTTAAGGTGAGGTCACCAGTGGATGCCCATCTCCCTGCCTAAAGCAGAATGTTGCCATGGGCTATGTGGAAACAAGTTTTAGTAAAGTGGGAACACCTATTCAGGTGGAGGTGAGAAAGAAGATGGTACCAGCTGTGATAAGCAAGATGCCATTTGTCCCTACACGCTATTACACTGGACAGTAAATTAACCACGGACTGGTTAATTTTTTTTTGTGGTCAGGGAAGCATTTCTGACTGTTAATAGCACTCGCAACTAGATTACAGAATAAAATGTATTTTTACTAATGATTTCCTATGGATATCCATGGTATATATTTTTAAAGTTCTAAATTCTTGTGAAGTATTGTGTCTGAAATATTGTCCCAATGATATTTGAAAGCAAACACACTGAGATGCACTTTTGTACTGTGCTTAAAAGTTTCTCTCATACTATAACTGTTTCTTAGGGATCAAAATCCTCATTCTGTGCTGCAAGAAAGTTAGAAGCAACAATATGAATATATGTAGTCTTTGTGTTTTTCTTTGTATAATTATAACACATTCCCACCCTAATTGAAAGTAACTGTCATTGGGCACATTTGTATCTCAAACTATTAGTTTTGGTTTGCATTGTTTATTGATGAACCGTTTCTATGTGAATTGGACACCTTTTTCTATGATCTGCAAAACTAAACAAAAATTGGATGTTATTTGTACTTATTTTTTTAATTACGTAATTTTTTTAAAGTATATAAAGTTAAATGTAACCAAAAAACAAAACTAATAATAAGCCTACATTTTTGTATTGAAAAATATCAATAAACTGGCCTAGTGTTGTACATGTTTACATGGTGCTTGTTTTATGTAAAATGATGCTGATTTTATTCAAACCTTATTTTACACAATTTCAGTCTCTTTAATTAGACAATTGTCACATCCTGCAGTGTTTAATAGTTGTAACGCTCTATAGCTCATCACAAAACTGACATCACAAGTAGGTTTCTGATGGTTCAAATGTTAAGTTGCTCTGGATAAGGTTGTCTGACAAATGCTGTAACTGTAAAAATATATAGAGATTTGCTGATCAATTCTGCTAAATCTTAGCAGAAAAACAATTGTCAGGGAAGTAGTCTTAGTTGATTGTCTACACTTGATGTCAGACAAAAAATTTTGGGGATCAAGAGCCAGCTGGACGTTTGATGGCACAAAAAGAAACTGATTGTGAGACTTGATTTTTGTAGGGGACAATTACTGCATTGTGATTATTACTGTATATGCATAATGGAAGATCAAAAATATACAGTAAAAATATGTGGTGTTTGTATGATGAAATGTATAGAAAGAACTGTCTAACATCTTATAAATACTATACTAAATGTAACTATACACTGTGTGCTTTTGTTTCTTTTTTTTTATGGCAGAGGGTGTGGGGGTATGGGTCCCTTGTCCAGATTGCATTACATTTACATTTACAGCATTTAGCAGACGCTCTTATCCAGAGCGACGTACAAGAGTGCTTCAAAGTTGATTGTTGAGCTTCTCAATACTGATAATAGTAGCGCAATTAGTCCATTGTTCCTTGGACAGACTATGGAACCAATATAAACCAAACCAGGATCAATTTTTTTATTGTTAAATGAACGTTACGCTTTATTGTAAAGCTTTTGGAAAGAAACGTGTAAATGGTTCACAACTAAATGCTGCAGCATAATCTGGTGTGTGAATAAAATTAGCAACGTGGGCTTTAATTGTATCCTGTAACATAAGTGTTCCTGTATAAAGGGCAACCATTTTAAAGGAACTTTTAAACTTGTTCCTCCACTTTATACATATACAATCAAATATATTTTTAGCCTGTAGGGGGAGGACTAGTAGATTTGACAGGCAGAGCCGCGTTTAGGACCTGTTGCAAAACATTTATTACGTTTTAAAGATTAAATTATCTAGTAAAGTTTTCCACATGTTCCATTTTATTAAATGGCAGTGAACCACATATTGTGTTAGTGTGTAAATAGATTTTAATAATATCAAAATTTTGATACTACAAACATTTTTAAAATTTATTTACAAGTTTTTGTCTAGTAGTCATCCAAGCTAAAATACAGTATATACTAATATTAATAGTATTAGTAATAATTTACGAGAGACTATTTGCTTAGTTGACATTGGTTAATTTTTATTACTGAAAGCACTTCGTAGGCTACGTCATTACCCAAACATTTCCACGCAGCTGATGATCGCACAGAATTCTGGGAAATGCAGTGTCCGTTATCTTTTAGGAACGTTTTACGGATAAGTATAAACACTTCATTACCTATAAGCCACTAGAGGTGTAGGGTAGAGGCGGTGCGTGCCGGGTTTCTGGGTCGCTACCGTAGGGGAAAAAATGGTGGAAGCTGTAGCGGCAACGTGCACAAAACTCTGTCCAAGACATTTCGGGAAATATTTACCATCCCAGCCTGGCATAGGATATCCGTTACCGGGTGATAAACACAGATAATACACGCTAAAGAAAGGCAAAATCCGGAGTTTCTGCGACGTGGAATGACACACACACATGCCCAGAGATTAGCGGGGAGAAAACGTGGATGATGAAGTCACGACCAAGTTGTGAATTTTACTGGAACTAACGATTTTTTTTGTGATTTTATACGACAATTAAAGAGTTTTCGATTGTATTGTGGTGGAAGTGTTGGCAATCAGGTCAACCGATTTTATTCGCACTGACTACCGCTTTGCCTGAAGGCTGTTAGTGTAAGTGTGTGTGTGTGTAAAACAGCTAAAGCAGATTTAGCTCGTGTTGGATCGTCTTGACAGCCATGCCACGGAGCAAAAAAGGAAAACGTGGAGCCTCTTCAAGTAAGGGTGAGTCTCTCTAGTGCTTTTCCGATCTATTATTAAACGTCTTTTTTATATTAATAATGAAGTCTAACCACTAACAAAGTTCAAACAATTATAACATAGCTGTAATAGCCCCTAGCCTGCCTTTGTAAAAATCAGTATTATTTATTTCACTTTTGGTTGTTTGGTGGTTAGATATATTTATATATTTTTTGTTTTCTTATTAATATTATTGAAATTAAGTATTTACTGTTTATATACGGTTTACTGTTATATATTTAACAAGTAATAAAGGCAGCTGTTAAAATCCAATAAAAATATTTATTTAATACACTAATAAAAATAATCATACTAAATAAAAGCAATAAAAGTATTTTTTTCTAGTGAGTGTATTTGGTTAAAGATCTTTGTTTAAATATCTGATCAAGCCAGATTATTACAGAGCTATTTAGATATCATTATTTATGTTTTACTGGCTCAGAAACCCACAATTCATCTTCTATACCTGCATATTCCCCAACTTGGGGGTTTGCTAGAGCCTACACAACTGATAGTCGTACAGAATAAAAAATTACTACAATTCTGATTATATATAATTGTTCTTTTTAATAAGTTTAATAATAACAACAATCAGGTGGTATAGTGATTAGCAGTGTTACCTCACAGCAAGTAGATCCTGGTTAATTTTTCAGGGAATAAACGTTCTAAAAAAGAAATTAGAGCTATCGTTATGCACCGCATTTATCGACAGTTGTCTTTGACCTGGGCATTAAATTGATTACATAAATTAATTATAGTGTGATTATAAATACATGTAGAATACATGCAGATAATTTGGACATGTTAGCAACAGAAAGTTTGTACTATATAAAAAAATCAAGAGACAGTCACAATCTCATTGTGTAAACTTTTGTTTTGTGCATTTTTTTCTTTTTTTTCTTTTTCTTTCTTCTACCATTGCCTTGACATAGGCTCGCTTCGACAGGAAGTGCTTCTGTTGCAGCTTTCGTCCAAAACGGCACTGCCACGTCCAGGTAGTGTCCATGTGACCTTGCGCTTTGTTCAATTCTTGAACGTTCCCTTGCATTCTATTCATTATGACGCTATTGTGAATGGCACATCAATGCACTTAAACGTTTCGCTGTTCATTCGTTTGTCTACATTCTCATAAAACTTTTAGATCTGTAGCAGTTTGTGTACTTTTATGATCTC